>JAMQGT020012504.1:20000-96714 GCA_024447675.2 Pterophyllum scalare | reverse complement strand
GTTTTTTGTACTTCGTTCAGTTACACTGTATTGCTTAGTGGATGACTAATTTAATCAACCTTTGAAATGTAAAAACAATTATTTAGACTGAATGTTTTGAGCAGTTTACATTTCAGCTGCATCATAAACATGATAAAAGCACCTTCTGACTTTATAATCAAATATCTTATCCATCGACTGGTTAGTTTGTCAAGTTATAAGAAATAAATACAACCCAGTGTTTCTGGTTTCTGTATTTAATTGTAGGTTATCTGTGCTGATTTTGATGTTAGAAATATGATGCAGAATTACTGGAGGTAATTCAAACGCAGCATTTAGAAGTTTTACATGAAGCAAATGGTCTGAAACTCCTTTGGGATCATTTAATACGGACACAAGCTTTAGCTCTGATCCACCTTTACAGTTCACTCTCAGCAGTCTATTACTGATGTGAAAGCACCTTTGTAGTTTCTTTAAAATACCCACCAGGTGGACAAACTCAGGTGGATCCTTGAGCAGTTAAGGAGGTAACACAGCAAGTGCCGCAACTGAGAGGCCACCTCACTGACAGTGGCCTCATCAAAGGGAACCTGGTTATTAATGGGTAAGGAGGGCACTGCAGGCTGCATTACCATCACATGCACCTTGCTGTCCTCCTTTATGCTAAGCAGCACACGCAAACACACACTGAGCATATGTGCGGCAGGCCGGACACACGCCATGACCACACAAGCTACGGGGAACAAACTGGGTTCTGTAGTCAGAATAACCAGAAGCTGCTGTTGCCTCTCACAATTAATTAGGCAACTTATTGAGCTCAAGATGCAATATGCATGTTAATTTAATGGGTTATGTCTGGTTTCAGAAATAGAGAAAATGCTTTGATGTTCACAAAACTTGGCAGTAAATCACTGGCAGCAAACAATGACAGAATTAATGAAGACAGAGAAGACAATAGCAAAGGCTATTGTTGCAAATACATGCATGTTATTATCTAAAAATGCATGCATGGTAAATGTGAATCAGCCAATGTTGTACCACTGAGTGTGTTCAGGCTTACTATCAATGCTCTCTTACCGGTCATGAGTGCATCAAGTGTGATGGTGGGCTCAGCTTTCTTTTGTTAATCAGTTTGATTTATTTTGGAGCAGTTCCATACCATACACTTTATATAAATAATGGATCTATTCACCATGACACCACCCAGCAGTTTGTGAACTCTTATTTTGAAGTTTTATGTCTGTCACTATGTTATCATTTTTGGAGCAACAGCTGGCCATACTTGGACAAGAGGTTGGGCTGCTAAGTTTCCAGCTAATGCTAGCTTGAATAACAACATGCTAACCAACTGAGTTATGAACAGACAGAATGCTAATGTTTCACTCACCAAGACCTGAGACTTCTTGGACAGGCTCTTAGTACAGTTAAATACACACACACACACACACAGCAAGCCATGTTATTTGTCAGATAATTGATTGAAACATTGTTTAAACCAGTACCAGCACCACAAACCCAGTTGAAAAGTCCAGTTCAGTGACTCAAATTAGCTACCATTCATGTAAGTATAAGCAGAGCAGCCCCTAACTTTAATAAAGTTCAAATTTGTGCGCTATAAAGAAATCAAAATAATTTTGCACGAGGCCATAAACACTTTTATTTCTACTGTAAAATCACATTTTTCAACATGTGAATCTATGGGGATCAACTGGATTTTGGAGCCAGTATCAAGTGGCCATTCAAGGACTAAGGACTTGGGCTTTCCTCAGAGGGTGCCGTTTGGACCGTAGGTGAAAATGAACCTCAAACATATTCAACATATTCATTACAGACAAAAGAAACAGACAAAAGAAATGTAAAAACCACATGTTGGCATAAACTTGTGTGTGGGTGCATTCAGGCACATCAGTGAAGTGTTTAAATGCATAAAAAACATATTGCATGTCACCTGATGGTATCACATGGCTTTAACTTCTAAATTCTGCACAGCATACTTTCAAACACTTACAAAAAACATACAAACTTAAACTATATTTGTCCTGTGTTTACATTTAAAAAAAGAATTAACAGGATGAACTTACTAATTTTAATATTTCTCGGTATTGAAAAGTACCTCACTTTATGCAATGTTCTAAATCAGGACCTTCAAGAGGGCATCTTTGGATGGACGTGTTTTTTTGCATGGTGGAGCAGAAGTGAGTGATTTAGGTCACATGCAAATGTCTTGCTTGTAATATTTTCAGCATGTGTTGATCCATCTGGAGCTTGCAGCAAAATAATAAGCACAAGCCTGGCTAGCATGTGCCGACATTCAAAAGGCGGCAAAGACATGCTCAACAGCTCAAGGCAATGTGATGTAGAGATGCTTAACAGAACTAGGTTAAAACTACTTTCATTTTCCTACTCTTGAATTTGTAAATAGGTGAGCAACGATCCCAACAGCCAAAGATCAGGGCACGTCACTTGTTGATTTTTGTCTAAAATACAGGTTGAACTCAGCAAACCTTCATGTAATTGCTCACAAATGCTGCAAAGTGGCCTATTTTAGTGGAACGCTGTTTTGTTCAGTGGCGAGAGCTGCAGGGAATGATGTCTGTGCGCCCTGTGTTGCAACAAAAATTAATTAAACACGACTTTGGGTCGTGATCACACATGTCACGTTAGATTTCAGTGCAAGAATCTTCACGCTGAATGCAAGGCCTCATCTAATTATGGAAAAGTTGTCAAGGCGTTGGCGCTCCTGCTTGGTATCTGCGTGTGGTACCCGCCCGAAAAACAACAAGCTGTCGGAAACCTGTGCCCACCACTGCCTCTCAGGATAAAACCTGTGCGACGTGCAGGCCTCACGAACTGTCTGAGAAAACAGAGACGTCTCTCTGCATTACTCAGAGAATCACTCACAAGGATGGTTGAACAGTAAGGAGCTGCTGAGCTGAGGTTCCTTGATAATGGTCCTCATTCAGTCTACCACCAGCAAGGCGGAGTACAGATTTTGCTAAGAAAAATAAAAGTCTCTTTCTGTAGCAACTTGTGTTGTCTCACATCAAGAATAGTACATCCACTGGGTTGTTTTCCATAGACTTTCATACTGGGTGATTTCAGAGCTGGTGACCGTAGGAGGTTAATTCCGCTTTGACTGCTGACTTTAGGCTGAGTCTGTCTATACGTGGCCGCTGGTATGCAACTTTAATATTTGTTAAAGAAATTTTGCTTTGTTGTGCAGATAAACACGAAGTTACAGTAAATGAAGAATTTTTTTTTCATTGTATTGGGAGCTTTTGTGCGGTGATCCTTTCACACGCTGAACAAGGTTAATTCAAAAAGGACACAGAAAAGCTGCATGTTGGTTGGGTCCCATTCTTACTTAGTGGTTGTACTCCACAATCAATATATTTCAACTTTTAATGCAGCCAACTTTATTGAGTAAGAACAAAATGTGGCATACTGGTGCAAACAGAATCCTTGAAGCGTAAACTGCTGTCCAGATGACAACAAGGCTGCGTTAGAATTCACATAGCAGATGCTGGCGGCTGATGCACAAACAGGTTACACAAACAGGTTTAAAAACCTTCTTCCACATAGTTTCTTTTCTTACCAAGGCTTGTGAGTCTTTGGGTGACTTGGAAGTTTTGTACAATGTATTTACAGATACTACATTTTGGTAATAGACAAAATTTTTTCCTGTTTATCCACTTTATTTTATTTTTCTTACTTTACTTTACTTTCTGTGTGGAGTTTGCATGTTCTCCCTGTGTTTGCATGGGTTTTCTCCAGGTATTCCAGTTTCCTCCCACAGTCCAAAGACATGCAGTTACTGGGCTTAGGTCAATTGGTTATTCTAAATTGCCCATAGGTGTGAATGTGAGTGTGAATGGTTTTCTGTCTCTCTGCGTTAGCCCTGCGACAGGCTGGCAACCTGTCCAGGGTGTACATCCGAACACCACCACCACCACCACACACAGACACACACACACACACACACACACACATGAAAAGGATTAGCAGAATAAAATTAATGGATCTTTATTTTGTAAAATCCTTCAATAGAACAATGTACTCAGAAAGATCATATAGTGCACAGCCTATTTGTCTGATAAGGCAATCAATTGTATTCCATTTAGGCAATATTATCCAATTATCTCAACCACACAGGTGTTGTAGAATTTAACAATATCATCTCCAACACTGCTCCAGAGGTGGAGCAATGCAGGACTCTGTTCACTCTTTTATGTATATGAAGATGTAGGTGGTGAAATTAGACTAAAGGCAGGAGTTCATTTAAAGATTTGGTGCATTAGTGCATGTATAATAGTCATAATCTGGTGTCATTATCTTGATGCATTAGCGACACAAGGTGCAGTAGATATAAAGGGAAATGACAGAAGATAATGCACAGTTTGGCTGAAATGGTAAAAGCTGCACTGTGGTGACATTTAAGGTTGCTGAGCTCTGCTTAAGCAATATATAAGAGCGCCCTCTGCTGGCTGTACTTCACCTGTGGGGGGAACGTTTAAAAAACAAAGCTAGGTTCTCTGAGCAGTGGCAAATGACTTCATTTTAGGCCATACCGCCCTAGATGGCCTCCACTGCTGTTTCATTGTTTCACAGCATCACACATCAACAAAGAACACCATCAAACTCAAACCAGCATCTTTTATACAGTCATTAAAGTAAAAGGATGACTGAACTGTTGAAAATAAACTAACATAAACTCTTAACAAAAACAGACACTCTGTGACCTGTGGGGAGTGAAAGTTATTTGGCCGGTTGTGGGGCCTGGTGGATGTGTAGATGGGGGAGGGTGTTCGGGTGGAATGTGCAGACAGGCGACTGGGAGGATGGGTAGACAGACTCAGCACAGGCGACTTCCCTTGGGGGTCTTTACTGATTGGCACTGATCAAAAGGTCTTAGCAAGGTGCCATTTAATATGAGACTGTAAACAAGGTCAAAAGGATGTCGGGTTACAGCTGCCAGTTATTCAGCCTGTGACCAGCAAGGTGCCAGAGAGGGCTGCAGGGTGAGGCAGAGAGAGAAGCAGAGTGACTTCACAGTATATACACTAAATATCAACGGAGCACAAACAGGATCATTTAAAGTTATTATATCAATAATTTTAAAAACTATATAAATATATTGCACCAGCTAAAAAATCTTGTAAGTTTGGGAATGTGGATATCAGCCAGTTACCTCAAAGTAATAAAGAAGTTAGTTAAAATATCAGGTAAATTTAAAGAACGCTTGTAACAGCAAGAAGTAAAACAGCAGGTCAGCGTATTTGATAAATTATGAAATAGCTAAAAATAACAGATGTACAATGAAAAGAGATAAAATTATTGTAAATATAAATGAACAGTTCAGTTAGCTGAAAGTAATAAAACAGCTAAAAGTAATAGCTGGGTAAAGTTTTGTTAGCTAATGGTAATGTTTGCGAAAGTATATGGCTAAAGATGAAACAGTTCAAATGGGAAATAGTAGCTACAAGCATTTGTTAAAAATGTATACATTTATGTAAAAGTAATGAATAAACATTATGAATAGGTTTTATTATTAGTCAAATATTGTTTGAATCAAGACATTAAAACACAAGCTATTGGCTAAATTATAGCTAGTTAGCTTTAAAAAAGTGATAAATAAACACTTAATATTGCTGATGAGTTTAATCAATAAATGGATGATGTAATGAGCTCAAAGAACTGAAACAATAGACTAGCTAGCTTTTTCTTTTAGTTACAATGCAAAGTTGGCCAAATAATCAACTTGTATTAATGGCAATTTAACAATTCCTGATACACTGTTGCATATGTGTTACACCTGCAGTGTTCAATATATATTTTAAAACTCATCCAGATACGTTTGAACCTGACTGTGATGATAAAGGGTTCTTTAGGGGGTATGAGGGTCTGTCTGACAGCATAAAAAACAACAAAAAAAGGCTTAATCTCCCCATTAAGGACCCCTTCAGACAAAACACAAGATTTTAACCATGATAAAGCTTCAATATTGTGTTTTTATACTCTCAAAGGCAAATCTTGAGCAAAATAAGATATCAGCACCACTCATGAGCATTCACACCTTTGAACTGCACCAGGACTTTACGCTCTATTATTAATAGCACAT
The DNA here is from genome assembly GCA_024447675.2 of Pterophyllum scalare. NCBI lineage: Eukaryota > Metazoa > Chordata > Actinopteri > Cichliformes > Cichlidae > Pterophyllum > Pterophyllum scalare. Next base: position 90,617 of record JAMQGT020012504.1, on the reverse strand, counting down.
TACTGGCTATTTGGGAATGAGGTCAAGCCAAAAGCTTGTTATCTATTACCGTCACATATCTAACATTGTAGAGAACAATTTCAAAAAAACAAACAAACCCCAAAACATTCGTGCACATCGACTTTTAAGCAGCCCTGTACAGTTTGTTCTTTTTCTCATTTTCAGGTTTGAACATGGCTGGCTGAATTTCTCCAACATTAAAATTCATCACTGTGTTGTGTGGAGTAGTTTTCCTGCTTTATGGTATCAGAATACATCCTTCAGCTGCAGCGAAGCAGCAGAGTGGTTGTTTGAAATGGTGCAGTGGACTCATTTGCATGCTGACAGATCTGCAGGGGTACATCTAAATTTTGCAGGGCATGAAGACATTACTTTTAAGGATGGGTTTAATCAATGCAGAGAGGAACTTTTAACTCCTCCCTGTGTCTTTAACCATGCTCTAAAGTAGTTATTTTGAAGCATTATCAAAATTAACTTTTAAAATGAATTAACCGATTAACTTTATGTCTAGAATCTCCAGTCAAAGGTTGCTGACTTTGCCCCAAAATGAGGTTTCAAAAATGTTTTCCCCCTCTGAAGTTTTACTCCTCCTTAGATTTCAGTTCAGGACTTTCTCTCTTAGACTGTCTGTCTGAGAAGAAACTGTTTATCCTATTATTTGCATACACAACCAAAGGAAAGTGATTTATGTGTTGGTGACATACCTCCCGGGGCCTGCACAGCTACAACAAATAACTGCATGGTGTTGACATTGAGATATATTGATCCTCGGGTCAGAGCAGTGGTTGCCCCGGGGCTGATTTGGGGATTTTAAAGGGAGGATGAAGCAGTGAAAGTGTGGGTAAAAAACAAAAAAACTCAGAATTTTGCCCGGGGCGGGACGCTGGACACTGCATGCTGACTGGTCGGGTTATTTCTTTATCGATTTCAGACGGGGATGGGCAGAGAGCTAATCAAGGCCTCTGGTACTGACTGTCTGGCAAGTGATTGATTAATTAATTAATGTAAAATCCTCCTCAGTTTAATTCAGAAGGCACCAGAAGAGCAGGGAATCCACAGCTGGAGAATGAAACAGTTTGATTCACCCACTGCTTTTATTGTGGTTCTCTTTCTTACATGCGTGCCTCCTTTTTTGTGGGTTACATGGCTTGTGAATGCATTTGTTTGTTTGCAGTAATTGAGTTTGTATTAACAATTAAGCCTCAAAAGAGTTTTCAACTCAAATCACATTTTAAAAAAAAAACATACACAGAAATGATTTTAAAGCCACAATATAAGCTCCCTGTGCTGCCATGACATAAGATGGCCTCTAGAGAGCGCCAGAGCACCATATCATTCAGTCCTTTGCAGCAGTGTTCTCAAGTTGCTTATCATAATTTAGGAAACTAAATTCTGTCTTACACTCATGACAAAAATACAGAAATGTGTGCGTGTCAGTGGCAGGAACCTTTCCACAGGGATTCTTGTCAAAACTCAAGGTCTTAGTTAAAGCCTCTTTTAAATCCAGATATAATGGTCAGTGCATCTTTGCCTTTGTGTCAGTACAGACGCGATAATTGGACATGGAAAATATTTATCAAACAATGTTTATTTGACAAACAATTTTCTGATTTGTGCTGATACAGTCTTAAAGCAACTGCATGTTACAGTACAATTAAAAGTAACCCGTGAAAGACTTTCCTCAGATACTGTTATTGTGAAATAATGCCACAGTAAACTTTGGTACAATACTTCATAACTGCTTTGTCTCCCAATTTTTTACCAACTTTGAATATTTTTTTTAATTTCAGTGCACTTCAGTACTAGAGTGAGAGATAACTCCACTTAAGTGCTGTCACCAGTTGTTTCACAGTAACATATGTCAATATAGAAAATTCTACACACAGCTTCTTTGATATCCCAGCATCATCATCATCATCATCACCTTGTGATGATGTTGCATATCAGTGGTCAAGGTGCCTTTCCCAGGGTTCGCTCTATATGTCCAGTGCATTAAAGTTTGCATGACCGCACAGTCATACTGTCCTCGGGCCAGCGGTACGAGTCAACAACAAAGTCATCATAGTCAGTGCTGTAGGACAGTGAGCGTATATATGCTTCTTTGTCGGACGGTTCAGGGCGAAGTGCGGCCATGTTGTGCTCATACGCGAACTCCATGATCTGTAACACACAGGTTTTTACTGTTTCATATAGCTGGACCCACATATGATAAGATAAAACTGCTGCACAGTGTGTGTCCGCTGAGCTCTCACCTTGACTGCCAGTTTGAAAGAGACATCCCTGATGGAGCTGAGAGGAGGATACAGTCGTCCCTCTGCCAGGTCGTCCTCAGTCACCAGGTGAGCCAGAGCCTGTTTAACAGTAAACAAACAGTAGATATTAACAAAGAGCACAACAAATTAAAAAGGATGCATGTAGATTATAGACTGTGTATGCGCATGTTTTTACCTCTGCTGCAGTGAGGAAGATTTCCTCAGTAATATGTCGCAATGAGCAGGCAGTGACGCCCAAGCCCACACCAGGGAAGATGTAGGCATTGTTTCCCTGACCAGGGTAGAAGGTTCTCCCATCAGGCAGGGTCACGGGGTCAAATGGACTGCCACTGGCAAAAATGGCACGCCCCTGCATCACAGAATAGCAAAGTGTTTTTACTGTGACTGTTTTCATTGGGGACGAGCAATAAAATCATTCAAATCAGACATGCATTGGGATGCAACCGCACAGTATTCAGCACCTCTGTGAATGTGTAGCACTGCTCAGCAGTACATTCAGCTTTGCTGGTCGGGTTGCTGAGGGCAAAGATGATGGGGTGTTCATTGAAGGAGGCCATGTCCCTGATGATCTGCTCAGAGAAGGCTCCCGCAACAGCTGCCACACCTGGGGCAGAAAGCCATTAATGTGCAACATATTCCATTTGGCATTTGCTTTTTGGAGGTTTTTATAGCTTTTTAGTTTTTTTCTGATTGTAGTCTACAAATGCGTCAGTGCCAGCCAACATCATGCAACACATGTTGTACCTATGATAGCTGTAGGTTTCAGTTCCCGCACCACATCCTCCAGTTTCTTCATCTGTGGGTGCTCATGGGCGAACCTCTCTTTCTCATGAGTCAGGTGGTCCCGACCCTAAGGATGAAAATTAAAGGTATTCAGCCACTGGTAGAAACATCAGACACCAGAAAAACAAAAAAGTGGGCTGAGTTAAATTTGCTGAGTTCATCTTCATTTTTTTTCCAAGAGGGATCATGGTAAAGACATGTTTGCAGGTTAAATAAGGTACCTTGACAATGAGCCCCTTGGAATCAACCATCCAGATTTTTCTTATGCTCTCTTCCTTAGAGAACCCCTCCTTCACCATGGCCATGGTGATCAGCTCAGCAATCCCCATTGCAGCCTGTGAGCGAGACAAACGGAAAGGGTAACGGGGGGATAAGAGGAGCTGCTTCATAACCCCTTTGTTCCAGCTTTGGCAGCTTTATTTTCACATGACTAATCCCGCCATAAAATCTCATCAACTTCACAAAAGAATATCTAAATCATAATGTCTTCTTTCTGTAGGAAAGCACTGCTAACTGCGGTGAAGAGGATTGAGACTAGACTTGATTGATGGTAATGAAATCACTGTTCACTAGCTCCTTTCCCTTTTTACAACAGAATTAAGTATGTTTCATCAGCACTAAATGTCCGAGTCTCTTCTTTAGAATGAGACTGTATTGCTTTGAAAAAACAACATAGTTTTGCACCCACCTCCCCTGCCCCTTGGAACACAATGGTGTGGTCACTCATTTTGCTTTTGGTGATACGAAGGGCGGCCAGTAGTCCTGCTACTGCTACTGCAGCAGTACCTGAGGAACGGGACAGAGCAACTTCAGCACTTGGAGTTAAAGCTGTTCTTACTGGCATCTTTCACAGGGTTTTTATAACACTGCTCTGCCTGTTTTACATTCAGTGTGATAGAGACACGATTCCATAAAAATGCAGGACACATAGGACAAGTATATGATCCTGTCATGGCCCTCATGCCATTTGAGATGAACCATAGCTAAAGTATGAGCTAGTGCAGGATGTCCAGATGTATAGAGCCCAGGTTTTGAGAGGTGATGTGTGGCTGTTTGGGGACACTGCATTATTTTGACTACAAATCCCAGCAGGTGACAAGACTCTCATCCTAAGTCAGCAGAGGCTGAGTGAGGATTGACTCCTAACCTGAGTCTGCTGCTTAGAGGCCAGGAGGCCTCTGTAACAGGACTGCAAAAGAAGCTGTTAATGATTATTTGTGGCTTCAAGAGACATTTGCAAATAAGAACTGAAAACTGCTTTTGAGATTCTTGCACTCATTCTTCGCTTCGAGGCTGTGAATAGCGCAAAATGAGAGTAGCTGTTCCAGGATGAGATTTCATTAATTGCTGACTGATTGTTGTATTACTGCATTTTTTTTATTGCCATTGATTTTATTTTTACAGCATTCAGTATAAAACCTGAAGTTAAAGTAGAAGTTTACTATCCTCATAAAACTGGGGCTCGTTTTCATGTGCAATTAGCCTCCCCTCAGTGATATAAAAGTAGAGACTGTGATTTTGAAATAACATTCCCTCAGCAGTGAAAGTGCACCTACTGCTAAAAAAAACTATCCAGTTTTACATAGGAGGGGAGCTGTCATTACCTAAAGTGATTCCTAGTCTTCTTGGAGTTGGTCAGCAAGGGCATTAATGAAAAAGTAGCAAGGAGGGCTTTTGGGAAGTTAAATAAATACAAAAGCAACCCATTTAGAGCTGAAGTCTGGTTTTGACATCTGGTGTTTTTCCTCAGCTTTTTATCAGCCGTACTGACGACTGTTTTATCCGCCCATGCGTGCATGACTGCCTGCCGAGTTACCTTGAATGTCGTCGTTGAATGTGCAGTACTTGTTGCGGTACTTGCTCAGCAGACGGAAGGCGTTAACATTTGCAAAGTCTTCAAACTGAATCAAACAGTCCATTCCATACCTGTGAGCAGAAGAGCAGCATTAAATCAGACTAAACCAGGGCATGAAAAGAAGGGCGCTAAAGGAAATTGCTATCTTAACAGCAAAATTTGGCCCGCACACGTAGAGAAAGTACTTTTTTTTTTTTCACATTGGGTCAAACATCTAATAAAAGTGACTGATTTGCAATAAGGTCAGCTCGAAGCAAAAGAAAACAGTGGCCAGTCAGTAACGCAGCCGTGCTAGACTTCAATAAAAACCTATCACCTACAGTCAACAGAGCAACACAGGAGCCCAGCGTTGTAAGGCTGTAAACAAGATGTATCAGCCAAATGGAATCCCGAGTTTCCATGTCTTTTAACAGATGGAACATTTGTTCAGGAATTTGCTTGATGTTTGGAGAGCAGCTCTGCCTTTTCGTGCGAAAAAGGTTTGCAGATGTAGGAGGAAAGGAAAGCTTGACCTGGTGAAGGTGTTTGTTATGGTCCTAAGGTTTTGTGTTGATGGGGGTGGTGGTGGTGGGGTAATTCTTAGTCAGGATATTTGAGCTTTGGTTTCTGTTTAGGTTTTCCTCTTATTCTAGTCTTTGACTTTTTGGATTATTTTTAGGTAAAGTTTTTGAGTTTGGCTTAGATTTTATTGTCATTCTAGTAATTCTGAGCATTAGTTGTTGTTGTGCTATTTGAGTTCTGAGCCTCTTCAATTTCTAAATTTTTTGTACCAGTTCAGTCAGTTCTGAAACTCTTGGTTTTTTATTAAATATCAGTTTCTAACCCAGCCATGGGGGTGGCCACAAGGCGGTGCACTCCTGGTGTCAGTCTGAGGCCTGGATAACCGGGGAGGGTTGCCTGTATTTGGGTTCCCACCTCTGCACGCCACTCTTCATAACAACATTCATGTTAATAAAGCTAATTAAAGGAAAATTCCGGGATTGTCAACACAAGAGGTCTGCTTTTGTCATTCCAAAATAAGCATGTTCGAATCAGCAAACAGGGGATATGCTATTGTGATTTTTTTAAACAATCTGATGCACCACAAAAATAATCTTTTGGTGTGCTTATTTTTGCCTGCGATGCAGTCATACCGCTATTATAGTGAGCTGAACATGCTACGTTTGTTATAAATAATAATGTTTTATCCCTTTCTGTAGATCTTTTTGAATTTGTGGTTATGGAAAGAGAAAGAAATCAGACATGGACAGAAAAGCCCAGCACGGTTTATCAACCAGTAAACAGACTGAATGCTGCAGTCAAAGTTGAATTTTATTGACAGCTCTAGTCTAGCCAGCTAGTACCAAAAAGTCTTTAAATGCTTAAATTTAATGGACAGAGCTGTGTAATCAAGAAGCACTGACTTGTCTAACTTTGCAAGCAAACACCTGTCACTATGTTTTTTTTTAACATATGGTGTAAATTACAGTGTTGTGCACTAATTTACAACAAATGAATCATATGCATTATACATATATATATATATATATATATATATATATATATATATATATATATATATATATATATATATATATATATATATATATATATATATATATATATATATATGTATATATATATATATATATATATATAAAGGATTACATACAGCTGGAAACAGAATTGTTATCTCAGGCAGAAAATGGTTAAATAGGAAACTGCTAAACAGTATCATTCTTTATTAAAAAATAAGAAATAAAAAGACCACCTCTCATCCAAAAAATCCCCCAAAAGTAAGCCCATCAAATTTTTGTTAAATTGCATGAATAGATGTCATAAAAATGCAAAAACAACAACAACAACAACAAAAAAACAGCGTGCATTGTAAATAGCTGTATCATTAATCTCCTTCAAGTGTTTTTATTTGCCCGCAGATTTTTGTTGTGCCCCATACTTCTGTGAGGAAGAAGACTAAAAGATGTAAACAGTCAAAGGTAAGGTGGCAGATAAAATATAGCAACATGTACAAACTGTAGCTGATATTTTTGCCATTTTGTTTTGTTGAGGTGTTTTAATAAAGACAGCTGGGATCCACGGTAATGAATGTGAAGCAGCTGCTATCGGTGAACTCATACCGACTAGCCACAAACACAGGAATCGCTGCTTTGTCTTTAAAGGAAAGCCTTGTACAAGGTAAAGTTACAGTTAAGACCCTGTAGCAGACTTGGAAACTATCACATTTTTGTTCAACCCACATTAAAACCAGAATGTGTGAGATTACTAAATCAAAGTCCTTTGAAATATGTGACTCTCCGAGAGTAAAGAGCTTCGAAAACTATATAGAACTGTTTATGCGTACTATTTCAAAGCTTATAGCAGCAGTAGAAAAGGGCGAGGCAGTCTGAAACCTGTATTAAAACCAGAGCTCATGTTTCAGTGAGTGAGTGACGGAGGAAATTGGGGACAGGCCAAGCAAACAGAGCGAGTCTCCTATAACACCTGCAGCCCTGTCAGCTAAGTGAACAGTGAAAGGGGCCAAGCATTTTAAAATCCTTCCACATTACATTTGAGTCCCTTGCCTTCTTTTCTCCTTCCCTTTTCAGTCGTTTCATAAAACTCCACCTTGCACCACATGAGGGAAAATGGTCCTTGTTTGCGCTGTTACTCGTACATCTCACTAAAGCTGTTTCCCACTTGTTCCAGTGGCTGCTAAACTCCTCAGGTTTTCAGCAAGGATGGCGGAGGATGAAGCTGAGCGGAAGCGAGGCAATAAAGGAATGCATGAGAGGCGGCCTGAGTTCAGCTGTAATAAAACTTGATGTCCTTACGAGAGCGTGCCATCACTCGGTCAGTGTTAATCCTCGATGCAGCCATGGATGCCTTGTGCAGAGACTGACAGTGCAGCTGACTTACTGCCAAGACTGCAGCAGTGCTGAGGAGAGAAATGTGTTTTCTATCAAGCAGTGAGCAGCACTAAAGCACTGAGAGCCTGTATGAAGAGGAGGAATAATGAGGCCAAGAAGGGAGCTATAAACTTTTCATTGTGTTTGGGCTTCAGGAGAAGGAGACAGGCGACGGGCGAGGATAGATGCGGCCTTGCCCAATCACAAGCACAGCGCCCTCTCGTACAGTTTGGTGCAACTCTCTTCCTCAAAGGTCACATCAGTTCACATAGAGCCGAGGGAGTGCAGTGAGAATAATGCTCACTCGATGCAACTATTCTCAGCAAAACTGTAAAAACACTGATGGATCTGTATTCAAGACAGATCTATTGAGAGACATTTTATAATGACTAAGCTGAAAACGCATATTTATGTGCATCCACTGACCATAAACTACAGACCGACTCTCTGTGGTTGTGGCAGAAAGAAAAGAGCATCTTCCCGCTGCAGAAAGCTCTTTGGTCTGGAGCCTGCTCCAATAAAGATAGGGGGAGTGTTTCTGACAACATGTATGTGTGTGCTTTGTCTAGAGCAAAGCTCATGTTGGAGGCCATTTGTGCTCGCTGTCCCTATTCTGCTTAAAGGCCTGTAATCTTTTTTTGGTGACCTGCTGAAACCTGACAATGTGCTGCTGTTCCAGCTGAATTTAAAGAGAAGAAAAAAAACTGGACAAAGAAGCAGGATTTGCTTTTGAGAATGCTCGGAAGTATCAATGGCAGATACCTAAACAAACCCGGGCCCACCCAAAAGATGAAAAACACTCACCATATTCCTGGCTGTGCTGTGAGAGATGCATTAATCCCTGAGCAGAAGTGGAGAGAGGTGCAGAGATTGTACTAACACAGAATGAGCCATAATTATAAGAAATAAAATGCAGATGTTTAAACAGAAAGTTCCACTGTGGATCTGTTGCCTTTGGTTGTTTAGGATTGGCAGAGATTAAATTAATTAGCTATTCAAGTCCACTTTAAACTATAGTAACACTCAGTGGGCATCTCTATTGGAAAAAAGAGCCATAAAGAAAGAGGAGAGCAGTAAATGTTGGGAATTAGGTGGTAAGAAGCTGGTGTTTTAGGGCAGATCGTGTGTTTTCTTTAAATTACTGAGTACTTTGAGAGGGTCATGATATCAATGATAGTATCATAGCGTTATTGATCTTTATATTGATTTGTACAAAATCTTCTGGATCCTTATATTCCTTGTGTTTCTTCTTCTGTGCCTACTGATGAGTTTCAATCATCTCATTTTTCTTTGATACCCTTATATACCGTAAAGTTTTCCACCCACTTTACTGATTATTTATTGTTACATTTAAATGCTTTAAAGTTCAGCTCTGAAACACTGAAATTTAGTGCATAAGACCTTAAAATTCAAAATAAGGATCAGGACTTGCTGGGAAGTTTTGGGACTTTATGCTCATCTATATTATGCAAACCAGTGACATTTCCCCCCACATTTTCATGGCCGTTATTATAAAGATGGGGACGGATTAAACATGCCACTGGATAGGTGCGAAAGATCACGTGTCGTCTCGATGCTTTGCTTTGTTAACAGCGGTGTCTGTTCACAGAGCTCTGAGACCAAAAAGGGCCTCATGGGAAAATCAAACAGCTGTTTAAGAATGTAAAAACACGACAATGAAAAGCAGCCATTCCCCTATAGCTGCTTCTATGACTGAAACTGATGAGCAGATAGCAATGAAAAAGGGTGAAGAGTAAGCGTTAGTATTTTTTCATTGGCGAATCCAACAGCAGAGCACAGTACCTGTGATCAATGACATCACGTGGTTGCTGAGAGAGAGATGCTAGCAGGCGACATCTCACTCATAACCAACATTTGTTGACAGAAAATGTCAACACATGTTAAATTGATATTATTGCGAAAATTGTCCCCTTTTAAATTTTAGTGCATTCATTTGAAATTTCAATTCACATGATTTTACTGTCCCCTTCCTAACCGCGAAGCCCTGTTTTGTGTCAACTTGCCTGACTGAGCTTCTGCTGCGGCCCTCAGATATAAACAGGAGACACTAGGTAACAGTAGCGTCAGTGGCCTCTCACACATAGCCATTAGGTACCTTGTTTGGGCGTATATAGGCTTTGATCAAGTCAGTAAAGTGACTCATTTACTCCTGTAAGACTGAGCAGAGAGGACAGCCATTCGGCCCTTTGTCCCCGACCCTCCACTTTATATACTATCCACATACTAGTCCTACACCATCATTTGTTTGTTATATTCCTCAATTATGCTCTTACAAGCATCTGAAGATGACTGAGAAAACAGGTTCTCAAAGCCTATTTGAAGGTTATGTTGTATCAGTGCCAGCGTTTAGTGTAAGCCAATCACTCATCCTCTACTTGCACAAAATAATTGATCATGTGAAAATAGGTTTTTGATTCAATTTGAACGTCTAAAAACAGGAAACAAGCAGACTGCCCAGACTGCAGCCTGAGCTTTCATTCCACGGGATTGTTTAAGGGATCTGAGCCACTCGTCTAGAAAAACACAGGTCCGCTTTTTACTTAAAACCTTCTTTTCACCATGATTTGTGATTTGCCACAATAAAGTTGCCAGCAAAAGCAAAGAAAAGACTCTTAGACTCATTGTTTTCAGAATTTTCGGTCACTTACTGTTAAAGCAGTCCAGTACACTGAGAGTAAGCGCTTATGACATTGACATTAATATTTAATACTATAACAAAAAGAGACGTGAGCCGACAGACGCATTCCCATGTGGTGAATCACTCAGACGTTTATGTCTGTATTTCTGAGGAGTTAACGAGTGACCCAGCTCCTTCAGGAAACGTGATCTGGCTTCATCTGAGACTTGATGAAACCTGAATCTCCAGCTAAGAGGAAGTAGGTGGAATTCATTTATGCTTCCACTGCTCAGAGGGAGAGGAGATGATATGAACTTCATTTAGTGCATTCATGGTGACTGCAAGAGCCAAAGAAGTCAGCAAAGAAGGTCACAGACAAGGGTGCTCTCTCCAAACACAGCTGTCGAACTAGTGTGCATACACGTGTGTTTGTATACACATACGGCTGTCTGCTACCTCTGTCCCTACGGGGGTTTGTGGCTGAGTCCTTAATAAATTCCCAGCCCCCTCTTACTCTCCAGAGAGCTAGCATCTCTCAGCACACATTATTTCTCAAATCCCTGAGCCGTGATTAAAAAAAAAAAAAAAAAAAAAGGCACGTTCTGCATTCTTTCTCTTCTGTTGGTCCTTTCATTGAGCCATACTTCCATCAGTCTGTCTGCCTGTTCCTTACTCTCTCTCATTGCCAAAATTTTAATACATTTGGTTGCCTTCCTATATTCATCAAGTTTATTTCTGTCAAATACAGCACAGGACCGGTTTTGACATCATGATGCAAAGTGTTTCAAAGCTCTTTTGGAACATTTCCTCCCCTTTCAGCTCTCTGCATGGCCTCCAGGCAGGCAGGGTCCTTAAGCTATTATGGGAACACCTGTTTCTCTCCCTCCTATAATCCACGCCTTCTGGTTTTTAGTTTGGTTGTTTTTGCTTTCCACTAGCAACCATTCACCACTGGCATTACCAATACACCGGCTTGTTTATAATGATTTCAGTTTGGACCACTATCCCCATATGCAATAATTTAGGGCCGTATGGCCCTGATCTTCCTGCACTCCCACCATATGTGAAAAGCATAAGGAGCAAAAGGTGAGGAGAATGGCAGCAAAACCCAGGATAGAAAAGGGCAGAGATTAGTGACAACAGATATGTGATTAGGTCAGACACAGCATGAAAAAGCAGGAGTTTGGTGGAGGTGGTTTGCAAAGCAGCTTGCAGATGTATAGTATTTAAGCATACTTAAGCAGCAAAAAACTGCAGTGAATCTGGCTGAGTTAGACTGGCGGCCTGCCAATACCAAGGCTATGTTTGATTTAATTCCTATTTTTATTTTTTCAGCTAAACTATAATTTCCTAACCTGTATGATCTCCTCTCTCCCTGGCTCCTGGCTATGAGCCAGCCTATGACATTACAAATGCTTTAAATTCTTAAGAAATTAAAAGTGATGCTTTATATTATTTTTAGTATTTAGTAGTCTCCATTTTTGTTCAAAAACTGCTAAAACACAGCAGTGAGCCACACTGCTGCACTGGGTGCCCCTCATTATGATTCCAAATAAGAATGACAAATAGATATTAATGTGCAGATGAAAATAGTTCCTAAGAAATATACTGTTACTTCTGTTGAGTAATGCATACTCAAAACTGGGAAACTGTATTTTTTTTTTAAAGAATGCAACTACAAACTGTATCTGGAACAAAAGAGAAAGCAGACCTGTGAAGTAAAGAATATTAATACAACTTTTGTGTTTGGTTAAATAGCAAGAAGATAGTTAGCATAATGAACATAAGAATACACAGTGCCCCATGTTTTCTTATGTACAGCAAAGTAGCACATGATGTCAGATGTTAATTCAAACACGTGGCTGGCTTTACCAGTTTGACCTTTGTTGATCAGAGCACATATCAGCATGTAATCTAATAATGTATTTTGATCTAAGTTAATATATTGCCCAACATGTATAGAGTATCTGCACAGGCCTGGGACTTGTTGAATACAGACTGCTTCATGCGTTTCCTTTCCTTTGTTTCCCGTGTTTAATACTAAAATGGCACAGACTGCATCTAAATCTCACAGTTTTTAATGACTTTTCATCTGACTGGTTTCATCTGACTTTTTACTGCCCACATAGATCTGTTACAATAATACACACTTCAATGTAACCTCCCTGAGAAGTGTTGTTGGTTTGGATGACTTCCTGGAAGTCCCATTCAGACCACCAGTGTGCACAATTGCGATTTCACAACCTAACACAGAGGGCAATTTCTGTGTGTCAACCCAACTTAACCATGTTAGTGGTCATCACTGGTGATGAGAGCTAGCTATGACCCACAGACAGAGCAACCTAAAAATATGTTGTGTATCTGCATGCACTTGAAAAGTTAAGATGTTTTTGGTGAAGCCAACACAAAAAATGTCCCACAGAGCCAAAATTGCCCTGCCAGATTTGGCTCTGTGGGACTGAAAATTAGAGTAGCGGGGTCATCATTTTGACATTGTGGAGGAAATCCAGGTTATCAAACACAAGTTTTTCAGAGTTGGGCTTCCAGGTAGCCATCAAGCAGACAAATCTGCATTCAAGCACTGAAGATGAAGTTTGAAACAAATCATGAAAATGGTGAGAAAAAAATGCAGAGTTGAAAGTTTCACAACCTTGGCAGAGCTGTGGTTTACTCTCTGCTGTGGGTGTGTGCAGGAGCAATGAGATTATGTGATAATTACTTTTATTTCTGCCTGCAGACAAAAGCAGTGCTGACTGTTCAACAAAACCTGAGTCTTTTGTGGAGTTGGAAGTCTGGCCTGAAATCAAACAATGGGTTGCATCACCACGCATTTGCCTTAAACTAAGAAGTATTTTGAAACAGCTGATTAAAAAGACCTCTCCTTATTGATGATGAGTCAATCTGGAGTATTTTAGTTCACTTTTAGTTTCTTAGAAAACTAAACATGAATATTACTTAAAAGACTGCAGAGCTGTAATCATTCACTGAATCTCTGAGCCCATAATTATTCATTTTCCGCCAATCTGGCTCCTTTGGGGAAAAGGCATCGCTGTTCCCTGTAGTTGGGAAGCTACCCGGTTATTAGAGTCGTGGCTTGCTGTTGCCAGCTGGAGGGGGCCCAGACCCAGACTTCTCCCTCTGGACTCCAGCTTCCCTGGGTTAGGACGAGGCTGTACCAGTCCTTTGTGTGTGTGTGTGTGTGTGTGTGTGTGTGTGTGTGTGTGTGGTTGTGATGGCTCCATGGTACACAGACATGTCTGAGTCTGCAGTAAATACAGGAGGTACCAGTCCCAACAAGAAGCAGTGGTATGTCTACATTAATTTCAGGCCAGGAAAGTGGAATAAAGATCACATTTGATAATGCAAATGACATAAGTGACCATAAGGAATACTAAACACTTCAGTGTTTTACTGTGCCTCCAAATGAAAGAAGCCAAAGCTAATTGCTAACAAGGTTTCACATGTTAACATGACATCACAGAACTCAATTACAAATTCTCTTTCATTAGGAATAATATGACCAGATATTTTCTCTGCACTGGATTACTGGGGTAAACACAGAGAAAACTCAAATTGCTCCACAAACCAGAAACCACAGGACTCCCCCATTTGTGTGAGCATCTCTCACATCATCTGTCACATTCAGCAACTGATCAGAATAATCAAGTTTACAAAAAACAACAAAGCTTTCCCATTATCCCTGAAAGATAACAAAAGTCTCTCAGTCTCTATCTATTAATAAGAAACTAAGATGATTGTGGACATTTCCAGAATAAATGTTGCCCACTAATTAGCAAGTTAGCTGGTCTCAGCCATCTGTCTGGAGGAAACATGCCAATAAAATCAAAAGCTTCACTGACTACCAAGACGCTTTGACCACTTTTCAATAAGCTAATGCTGCCATTCAGCCACTAAGCAGAGTTTTGATTAATATTTCTTAGCAACCAAAACTTCAGAGAACTTCAAAAAAGGTGAATCAGTGTGACTCAAGTTCCAGACCCCTGAATCCCACAAAATTTGGCTGCATGGCAAAGGATGCAGTGACCATGCTACACTGCTTAACATTTTTCTTTAACGAGCGCAGCGCACTGAAATGACACAATACCAGGCCGCAAAGAGGAAATGGGCAAATGATAAATCGAAGGTAAATATGACCATACCTGTCTGATACTGCCTTCATAAATTCATCCAGCAGGTCATCGTAGGCCTGGCCTCGCACTCTCTTGTGTCTCAGTCCAATATAGAGAGGGTCCTTCAGCAGAGCCTGTAAAAACACATGGAAGGAAAGGAAAGAGCAACACTTGAGAGAAAAGCATGTAAAAATATCTAAGAAGAATGAAGCTACTGTTGCAAGGCAACTGTGCCAGTCAGTAACTATGTACCTACAAAATGATTTTTTTAAAATAGCACTCTTAAACTGATGGATATCAGAGATATGGCCTTTTTCACTGTAGTCTTTTGTGTCAAACTATACTTTTTTGGTTTACAAAGGCTGTGAAATCATTTTCAGTAAAGTGAATCCTAGTTCAGGAGCATGAATGAAATAAAGAATGTAAACACGTGACTATGTGGGCTACAGGAAACTGTTTTCCAAATGTGCATCAACTGAACAGTCCTTCAAAGGCAACCTTCAGCCTCAGGAGATGAAGGACCGACCGTTGACCTTTGGAGTGGAGTGAGAAAAGTAAGAGCAACAGTTGATGGGAAAATGTGTGAAACAAAATGGGAGGGAGAGTGACACTGGTGTATTAGGTGAACCAAAATGTCTCACAGCAGTGACAGATTGCTTACAGAGTGTGCTTTGATGTATCAGGACATATTTCACCTGCAATCTGACATGGTCCAAGATGAAAGCATCCATATTACTTTCATTGCTGTAACAAAGTTGTTTTTTATGTGTGTGTAGATATAAATATCATTTTGCTTTTATTTAGGTAAATTTGCTACAAATGCCATTGCTACAGAGTGAAGGAGTTACACCATAGGCATATGAATGAAACTTCTTTGCCAATGGAAAGCCAGTGGTAAAGCATTTTAAACCTGCACTGTGGCCAGCGGGGGAATTCCTTTGTCTTTTGGAAGTCAGTAAGATAACCTGAGTAAGCACTCTTCAGGTGAATTTATGAACTCAGTCCCAGTTTAGGTCATGAAATTAATTTTGTTAACAAATTAATAAGTTAAGGTAAGTTTATTTATATAGCACTTTTCAAGAACAAAAGTCTCAGTGCTTAATAATACAAAGTAAGATATAGCACATGCTTATTGGGTAACTTGTCAGTTTGCAGTACCCTTGCTTTCATAGTCAGACCACTTGTGAAGTCTGTTTCAACACCAAGATGATGACAGTGAAAAACGCTCAGCAAAAGGCTTTATTATTAATCTTTTAAAATATGGAATCATTACTTAAAATGCCATCACTTGACCCAGCTGTCATAGCTAATTATAGGCCAATCTCCAACCTTCGTTTTCTCTCAAAAAATCTTGAAAGAGTAGTTGTAAAACAGCTAACTGATCATCTGCAGAGGAATAATTTATTTGAAGAGTTTTAGTAAGGATTCAGAATTCATCACAGTACAGAAACAGCATTAGTGAAGGTTACAAACGATCTTCTCATGGCCTCTGACAGTGGATTCATCTCTGTGCTTGTCCTGTTGAACCTCAGTGCAGCTTTTGATACTGTTGACCATAACATTTTTATTAAAGAGATTAGAGCATGCCATATGTATTAAAGGTACTGCACTGCAGTGGATTGAATCATATTTATCTAATAGATTCCAATTTGTTCATTTAAATGGGGAGTCTTCTTCATATACTAAAGTTAATTATGGAGTTCCACAGGGTTCTCTGCTAGGACCAATTTTATTTAAACTTCACATGCATCCCTTAGGCAGTATTAATAGAAAGCATTGTATGCATTTTCATTGTTATGCAGATGATACCCAGCTTTATCTATCCATGAAGCCAGATGACACACATCAATTAGTTACACTGCAGGAATGTCTTAAAGACATAAAGGCCTGGATGACCTCTAATTTCCTGCTTCTAAATTCAGATAAAACTGAAGTTCTTGTACTCGGCCCTACAAACCTTAGAAATGTGGTGTCTAACCGGATACTTACTCTGGATGGCATTACCTTGGCCTCCAGTAACACTGTGAGGAATCTTGCAGTCATTTTTGACTAGGATATGTCTTTCAGTGTAAATATTAAACAAATATGTAGGTCTGCTTAATAGCATTTTACAATATTTCTAAAATGAGAAACATACTTTCTCAGACTGATGCTGAAAAGCTAATTCGTGCATTTATTACTTCTAGGCTGGACTACTGTAATTCATTACTATGGAGCTTAAAACTTTCCTTTTTGATCAAGCTTAGAGTTAGGGATGGATCAGGTGACCCTGAACCCTCCCTTAGTTACACTGCAATAGGTCTAGGCTGCTGGGGGGGCTTCTGTGATGCACTGAGTATTTCTTCTTCACTCACCTCTTTTCACTCTGTTTATACTCCCACTCTGCATTTAATCATTAGTTATTATTAATCTCTGGCTTCTTTCCACAGTGTGTCTTTTGCCCTGTTTCCCTACCCTCACCCTCAGCCAGTTGCGGCAGATGGCTGGCCCTTTCTTCCTGTTAAAAGGGAGTTTTTTTCCTTCCCACTGCCACAGAGTGCTTATAGGGAGTCGTCTTATTGTTAGGATTTTTTCCTCTGTTATTGCAGGGTCTTTATGCTACAATATAAAATGCCTTGAGGTGACTGTTGTTGTGATTTGGCACTACATAAATAAAATAAAATTGAACTGAATTCAATAGTTTTGCTTGCTTAAGTCTAAGCTACAGCCACAGGTGGGAGGTTGCCATCTGGCTCGATCTCAAACCTGCTTCAGATGACAGATAACGATGCATGGAGAGAGCCAAAATTTAAGTCATCAATAAATATTTAGATATATGTTAATATCCTGTAATAACAGTGGCTTGTATTCTTTTGTTGTTGTTGTTTTTTTTTAGTAGAGCACAACTGAGCCTGAAGAGCAAATTTTGGAGGTCTTTCCATCCCCTGACATGGTGCACCTGCCACATGTAATTTCTCATAATACAATAACCAACAGATATCCATCTAAACCTAAACACGCTGCACTCTATAAACACTGACTTCATTTTTGATGACAAAATTTGGGGGAACTGTACTCATGCCTCACTGGAACAAACGACCTTTACTTATGGATGGATAATTAAAGGGTGGCACTAAGATCAATGCGGCTTGGAGACGGGAGAAGCCACCTTTCCATGGCAGGGTCAATAGTCACCATGTCCAAGAACAGCTCAAAAAGCTTATTTAAGACAATATTTATTTGAAGTTGACAACTCATTTCCTGGCAAGCCTTTAATGGATGGTAAGAGGACAGTGGTGGCCAAGTTCAACTGTAACTAAAACAAGCAAAACATTTTCATGTGATCCTGCAAGGAGATCTGATATCCCTGATATCCGAGGGAGCAGCGACACTTTTTGTGTCATTCAGTTCATTTAGAAACTGGAGGGAAAAAAAAAAGAAAAAAACTTTTTAAGGTGAAAGACAAGAAGTCGTGAGTGATTTTCAAGTGTTCTGACCCCACTGACACTGGACTGAACTGTTGACATGAGTTTTCTTTCTGTCCAAGATTATCTGCTGCTGATTGGCTCAGCTGTCCTTTGTGTTGCACAGCCCCTCTTCTCTCAGAGGGGATTAGTCCTCGTGTATGGCTTTACAGTCCATGCTTGTGAGACACAGGAGCTCAATTTTCAACTGTTTCCATAGTAAAGACTGTGAAGCTTCAAGATAATAATATAAAGTTGTATTCAAATAATTTCTTGTGCTCACTTGAGCTTAATATAAATGTCAAATATAACATTTAGTGCTAAACTTTGAAGAAAAGGTCAAACAAGACTGGACATAAACACTACGCTAGACCTGTCTGCTGTAGAGGACACCCAGCACTGAAGTCTGATAGCCCACCCAGGACTCACACAAACAGTATATTGTTCAGGATGACATCACACTCTCATTTCAGCATGAGTCAGGCCCAGAAATACACAGACAGACACAATCAGGCGAGATAACAGGGTGAAGCAGAAAAATCAGACTACTGGACCTTCGTTCATGCTGTGTCCGTTTCTGAACACCTCTCCCTGCAAGCTCAAGCTTTTTTGTGTGTGTGTGTGTGTGTGTGTGTTCTGTATGACAAAAGGCAGTAAGAGATGTCCAGGTACAGATATTTTATTTCTGGATCTCTCACTAGTTTACATAACTACCACATTCTTCTTCTTAAAAATAATAAAAACAAGACTGCTACAGAACATGTTCATAAACTAGGCCGGTTCTAGCTATTCACAGGACTGGGCTTAGCACGTCTTGACAATCCATCCATTTTCTTAAACACTTAACTGAATTTAGGGTCACATGAGGTGCTGGAGCCTATCTGAGCTGTCATAGGGCAAGGGCAGGGGACACCCTGGACAGGTCGCCAATCTGTCACAGTGCTAACAGATACAGATGGGCAATCATTCACACTTACAGCCAATAAGTGTTACAGCCAACTCCACACAGACAGCGCCCAGTCTGGATTTGAACCGACACTACTGTGAGGCGACCCCTGTACCACCATGCCACCTTAAGCCTACATGTAAGATACTGAGAATAAATGTGAATCCTAATTCCTGTATTGATGGCTGCCATTCTGTTGTTTGTGTGATAAATATGGAGCTATAGGTTAGCTTAGCTCAAACACAAGGACTGAAAACAGAATAAAACACAAAGTGTTTTACACTTTAAATTTCGTATGGATTTACCATGAAAGGAGTTTTTAGAGTGCTGTGGGTTGGTTTTGATACCTTTGGATAGAGCAGTGCTCTGATTTTGCTAGGCTATACTACCCAGTAAAGCTGCTGGCTTTAGAATAGCATTATTATTTTCATCTAACTCCTGGCATGTCAGTGTTACAAAACGTGAACCTTTGGTTTAAAAAAAAAAAGCCACAAAGGTATGTCTCGCTTGCGGGGGCCTGCATGCTTGACTGTTTGGATGTGTGCCTGCCTGCCTCTTTCTCTACCCCTACATCCACTCAAGGACAAATATAATCCTATAATAACAGTCATTTTAATAATTAGCTAGTGCTACCACTACCACATAGCCTTCCACCTCCATCTGCTCCCATCATTCCTGCAGAGTGAAGTGGGTTACTAGGGGGCTGCAAACAAGCCTGCCTTCCATGTCAAGCTGGTCCAGGAGAACCACACATACACACACTCACATAGCCGTCTATTTATCCCATTACATCTCATTTATTCTGTCATCTCTTTAGAATAACAGAAAAATGGAAAAGTCAGCCATGGCCAGGCAGACCACAGTAAAATCTCTTGTACAGCTATTTATAGGTTGCACAAGCAGCAGCAATACATGTCTGTATGTTTGTGAGTCTCATGCATGTATAGTAAAGCTTACATCAAATATAAAGCTCACATCGTGTGGTGGTGAAGTTACTTGAACAGGCAATTCGTTTCTTAGTGTATGCTAGTCAACATGGAGTAGCAGCACTCAAAAATTCCCAACCGTGGGAAGCCAGTAGTTTCATAAGGCCTTCAATCTTAAACAAGTTAATAAATAGATTCTCCTCTTTAGTACAAGCTAACCAACTCTCTCAAAAACTGAACAGACCAAACAATCAATTATTAGTAAAACAACAAATAAGCTAACTTGCATATCATTAATTAAGCCTTAACTGAGATTTGCTACTGTAAGATGAAAATTTGCAAAGTCTATGAGCGGTTTTATAGGGCGTTATATGCTATATTCAAAGAGGAGGTTGTCCACCCAACACTTCCAAGTTAATCCTGTTTGGACGAAACCAGGCTAATTTAAATTTTTATGCTAAGATAGGTTAAACTCACCACACACTTAGCACAAAAACACAGGAGTGGTTTCAGTTTTCTTATCTCACCATTGGAAAAAAGTTTAGCTTCTTCCCAAACTGACAATTCATCCATCCATTGTTTTAACCACTTATACAACTTAATAGGCATCCACACAGGAAATGATTTGCTCATCTGCAGGTAATCCTCTCATGTGTTTACTGCCCTGTTATATGTAAATCAATGGTATCCTTCACTCTCAACAAAATAACAGACAGCAACTTACGGCCAGTTTAGAGTCACCAAGTAACCCAACAAACATATCTTTGGACCAGAGGAAACAGCTCATAGAAACACAACACAGCCTGCCAGAAGATTCAAACAGCAAACCTTCTTGCTATGAGGTCCCAGTGCTAACCACTGCACCACTCTGCCACCCTCATCATTCACGAACTCCTCCTTATGTGTCATGGCGCTTACTTATGCAGTCAAAAAAGTGTGGAACTTCTCCCTTTTTTTTTAAAATAAAAAAACTTGTTGAAGTTGTGTTGTGATGCCTATGAATGCCTAACACTGCTGTCATGCCAAGAATCTGCAGATGGTATTATCACCCTAAGTCAACATCACTGAAAGACAGCAGAAGACTCAATGTGGAAAACTAGAATATGTGGTGATGACAGTACAGGAAAAGGTCAAATGTCAGAGCTATACTAAGTAGGCCTATAAAGATAAAGAGCTGAGGTGCAGGACTTGGAAGAATGAGGCCGTTTTATTCCTAATCCAGTTATAATGACAGGAAAAAGACTAATGTAATATCTTTTATGAGGTTTCTGGGAAGACTGCAGTGTTTCAATTGTTATAATGCAGGGGATTTTTGCTGTGAGCTTAAACTCTTTGATGACAACTGCACTGATTAAGTGTTGTCTGCAGCTGACCTCAGTTCATCAAGCAGGCCATCACCTGCATGTTCTCAAAGTTATTCTTGGCCTCTGTCCAGTCTAACAGCTCTTCCAATTTCTTGCTGCTCCTTAACATTTCTTACTTAAATTTACTTGCACATTCATCTACCCTCTGAAACATCTCATCCTTAATCCACTTGGGACGTCTGCTTGGACTCAACCAAAGCCCAGGGGTGAGTCATCCAAAGATGGTCTCGGAAAAATGAAGAATAGCTTCTGACGAACGGATCTCAGCTATGTCAGGCGCACAAGCATCTGAGTCTGCCACGCCCTTAGCTGAGACCAGGAGTTGTGTATATATAGAAGTGCACACAGACTATTCTTAGTCTTTTTAAGGCTACAGACGCACGTGCTCCGTGCCCAGTTTGGAACATCTTTCAAAGATGCTGACATGCAGAATAGGGTCCAAAGATGCATGACTGCTGCTCTGTTGGCTGCTACTCCCATAAGCTGGCAGAGGGGAAAGGTGCTTTCCCAACTGGCACCCATCAGTGGAGCTGCTTGCCTCACTTAGGTAAAGGGTGTTTCCTGGTTGTAAAGTGTGAGATTTGTTTTCCTTTTCTTGGCTGATTTCTAAGGCAAGACCTATCCAGCTATTGGGGATTAACCACTTCAGCCCAAGGCTATTTTTTTAAAATTTCTGCCTGAAAAAACGTATCTAAATTTAATCTGTAAAAGCCCCACAACTGTATGACCAAAAGCGAACAATCTTGGGCTTTATGGATAAGTGACACAGGGGAGAAACAGAAACACACACACACACACACACACACACACACACACACACACACACACACACACACACACACACAACTCTCCTGTTTCCTCATTTCCAGGCCATAGGTGAAAACACCAGCGAGAAGTCAAATGCTTCTAAATTCAAGAGACAACAACAACTTTATGAGTCAGCGATATTATATATTGGGCTTTTTATTATGTACTAAGAACACTCTTATCCTAAAACAGTAAAGTACTGTAAAAGTACTAACCAAGAAATAAAGAATGTAGCACAGAACCAGCAGAACACAAGCTGCTTGTAGCTCTGTAGACAGTTATATGCAGCACTCAGCTCTCACCTCATTGTCTGTGCCCACGTCCAGCGTAACAGGTAGGCACTGCTGTGGTGGCATACCTCCACAGGCTGTGTACAGGGCCAGCTTGCCAACGGGGATTCCCATGCCATTGCAGCCGAGGTCCCCCAGCCCGAGGATCCTCTCTCCATCCGTCACGCACACAGCCTGCCAATAGATTCAGCTGTCAGCCATAAAGAAGGCCTGCAGTGGTCACACCAGACATCTCATTATCTTATAATTTCATTAAAAATCTGTGTATGGTTCAGCTACATACAAAAACATTTTCACATTTGGACGTCAGATTGTAGATAGATTGAATTTGGTTAAATAAATAAACAGAGTAGCAGTCTAACTCTGCCTCGACTCAAAGCTTCTTCATCAAAACAAGTCCACCCCACTACCAGGAAACATGTTTTTTCCTCAGTGTACACCAGGCACTCCCACACCCACCTGGCTTTCCACTCACAAGTCACTTTACGTATTAAGAGATAAGTTCCTCCCTGGGTTGATGCCACAATATAAAAAACAAAACAAAAAACGAATCAGTTGTGTAACGTTTAATAATATCTACAGCAGAACAGTTTAATGCAAAATGTTCCTAATTCTGAGTAGTTTCTTTTTCCAGCACTAGTCTGACGCAGAAAACTCTGGCACAGAGATTTAACAGCCTTTTTCTCCCATAGTCTGACAGGTTTAAAGAGTGCTGTTAGCGTTTTGAATTTATAAAATGCACAGGACCCTTACTATATACCATTAGCAGCTTATGTTACTTCTATCACTTGCTAATATGTGACAGAAAGGCTGCCAAGTCCTGTCAGTGGATGACTACCTTGGCTCCAGCTTGCCCTTTGTTAAAAGTAGGGCATATCAGGCGAGTTTATGATAAGACCACCCTGACAATGAGAGGCGGCATGTCAGCGCCGAGGTAAATGCCCTGCTGTTGACAGCTGTGAACAGGTGGCTGAGGCTGCAGGTATATTTGACATGCCAAGAATGCCTGCTGGTGTCGTCATCCTAAATATGGCTGGATTATGACTTGCACATAGTTGATTAAGATTAAAGAAATAGTTGAGGTTTTTGGGAAATTGGCCAATAAGGGAGGGCAAGGGAATCAATGCCAAAATCTTCCAACCCCCAGAGATGACTGGATTTAGTGGATTTAGAGACAGCCCCTCTAATCATCTTGAAATATTTAGTATAGTCAGACAGAAACTACTGGATAATCATGCATCTCATCATTAAAATATCACCAGCTTATGATTTGTATATGGTCTTATCTAAAGGAGTGCTTTAATATTGGGGAGTGTTTTCATGTAAATCTGCATATTTTGCAACATTATCACTTATTAATGTGTTTGGTGATAGTTGCACATGTAATACTTTTTTGTTTTTGGCCACCTTTTAATATATTTTCAATTTGAAAAAAAGAACGTAGTAAAAATATTTGGTTCTAAATGGTTAATAGCAGTACAGCAAGCTGATTCATTTCAGATTAAAAGAATGAATGCCCCTGTATGAGTCACAATGTACCCTGATGTCCTTTTCTGGCCAGTTCTGGAGTATCAAAGCAATGTGGCCACGATCATGAATAGTGATGAACAGCCCCCTAGAAGAGAGAAAAACAGACATTTTAGACTTGCATATGTTAGACAGTTAACCAGCAGGTCCTCTTTCTCGGCCTTCAAGTTTCACCTTTTCCTCTGCCCCAATAAAGCAAAATGTCACTGGAAAAAGTCTTGGCAAAAAAATGCTAACACATCAACACTTTGTACTTAAAGAATGGCGATCTGAGATTTAAAAGAAAACGAGCCTGAAATCTGTACCTCAGTGACTGTTTGAAGTTAAGCTGCTGTTTCATTTCTGCCGCTCTGTGTTGAATATTAGAACAATGTTAACCCCAGGGCTTCTTTGGGGACCTTGACTCTCTCCCAAATATTCATTGATCTTAGTCCCCACCCCACTTCTCTCTTACCATCCCACCGTCTTTGCTTTTTTTTTTTTCCTTTTTTCTTCACTTACATTAATGTGCTTTGCTCCAGGACCAGGATAAAGAGATCTTCTTAATGTGTGGGGTCCAACTCCAGCACCTTTCCTACCTCACTGACCCATCTGGTTAGAGTATGTTGGGGCAACACCTCCCACATATGCAAAAGACAGTAAAAACGTCACTATTTGTAAGAATCTGCTCATAAAATAAAAAAAGCATCCCAGGTCAATGCTTATGGTGGAAACCAGGGGGAAATGCAAACAGTATGAGACACGGTAAACGTAAGAAAAAATACAGCGAGATGAAGAGAAAGACATAAAAGTGTCACATAAAAAGGCTGTGATATGGCAGGAATGAGGTAGGAGGAAACACAGTCAACATGGGTTTTCACTTAACACAAAACACACAGAAGAAAATCAAAAATTCAGTGGGTATCCCAAAGTAGACCTGTAATGCCTGTTGTGAGTTCTCAAGTTTACTTGTATATAGTTTACTTTAAAACTATACACAGACACACTCTTATGTACAGGCTGTTCAGACCTTGGGTTTATGAGGGCCAGCCAATAAGAGGAAAGTTGGCTTAGTAGTGAAGTGTAGCAAACTGGCATTTAAAGCCACCAAGGCTTAGTATAAGATACAGTAAATGAGGATTATTTTGAACTGTGAATCATGCAAAGGTACTCTAGTAAAGTAATGGAAATGAGAAAAAGAGATTCACTAAAGATTTTTAAACTCTCATGTTCAAGAGAAGGACTTTTAAACTAAACCATCAGCTTTTAGGGCGTCCTACAGCCATTTCTGAGATGAGATGTGCGTGTTTTTGGTTTGAGCAGTACAACCGATCATGCCGTGACCACATGACAGTTAAATGTCAGAGAAGCTCACACATGGTAAACAATCAGGGGCCCCAGGGCTCAGCCTGTTTGCTCTCCAGGGGGAACTATGTGTCCTACTTAATCTGTAATTGATGAGGCTGGACTCACACACTGAAGGCTCTTTTTCAACTGGATTGTTTTCAGCTTCTTTTTTTTTAAATATAAGCTCTACACTATATTATATAGTAGTGCAACTACCCTTTGCACCAGATACTTCCACAGGAGTGTTTTGTTGTGCAGTATGACAAACGCTGATGTCTCAGAAAGATATTAAGAGATCATCCATTTAAAGAGGGAGAAACCAATGTATACAGGTCATCAGCCTAACACAGAGAGACAGAAACCATTCACACCTATGGGCAATTTAGAATCACGTTAACCTAAGCCCACTACGTGTATGTCTTTGGACTGTGGGAGGAAAGAATTTAAACCTGCAGTGGAGACTTTCAGTGTATCTTCTTGCAGATATAATGAAATGCAGTCTATAGAGGTCTGTAGCCTTTGGATCTTGTTTTTGTTTTTTTCTATTGTTTTTTTTTTGTTTTGTTTTTTCTGCAAGAAAGGAGAGACTGTAGCTCTGTCTTGTACCATAAATTTAAACCCTTTACCAGTTGAGAACCATGACCTCAGACCTGGAGGTGGTAGTTCTCATTTTTGGTGTTTCACACTCAGCAACAAAGTGCCTCAGTGCAAGTTGGAGGTCACCACCTGATGAAGCCAAAAGAACCATGACCTCCACACAAAGCAGAGAGGCCTGATCCTGAGGCTGTCAAATCAGAAAACCTCCACCACTTTGCTGCACCTAGAAATTCTGTCCATGAAGGTTGTCAACAGAATCAGTGAAACAAGCTCTCACTGGGGTTTTGGAGGGACTGAATGGCCCATAACAACAAGCCAGCCACCCCATACACTTGAGGCACCTCCAACAGAAATCCTCCTAAAGTCTACAAAACACATCTAGACTGCATGGGCAAACTCCCACAAACTCTTGAATATCCTCAAGAAGAGCTGGTCCAGAGTTCCACACCCTGAATGAAAAGCGCATTGTTCCTCTTGAATCTGAGGTTCGACTAATGGAGTGAGGATCCCCCTGAAGCTGCAGCACAGCCTCCTTGGAGCAACACCTCCCTGGTCTGCCAATCCAGTGGCATGACTTCCATATCATGTTGCAGAGATATATCAACCAGCCTCATAACATCCAGAGCCTTAAGGAACTCAGGAAGACTCTCATACACCCCAGACACCCTAACACTAAGCAGTTGTTTAATTAGGTCAATGACCTCAACTGGAGTGATGGATGAGTTTCTGCATTATGTCCATAAATACAAAAAAGATACATAAAGGATAAATCAGTCAAGCTCTAAATAAAGCAAATCGACCATGACAGACCTAAGACGCTGCCTGTCGCAAAGCCTTTAAAAAGCAGCGTGGTTCCTCTAACAAAAAGAGAGAGAGGGCAAATAAAGGTCACATGACCGCAGACATCTGGCATTCAAAACAGTTTCAACTTTTGCACACATCTGCACATCCACGCACAAAAAATGCTTAAGTGCCGGTTCAAAAGCAGCACAGGTAGCTCATTAAAAGAGTCTGCAAAATGTCTGCAGCTGTAAGGAGCTGTAGGGAGCAGGACAAGAGAGACAAGGAGTGGCCTGCCGTGCATGTGTGTGTGTTTATGTGAGGCCAGGAGGACATGAGCCACTGCCAGCAACAGCATTATGATGACTTTTGGGGGGAAGAGAGGTGATGGGGCTGAAAGGCTGACCCCAAAACAGGACTGCTGGAAAACAACTTCATACGATGAATCAAAGCAGACAGGCTGGCTGGCAGTAATTCCTGAGCTCTGTCGACCTCAATATTACCAAAAACATTTCAGGTTCATGTTTTCATTATTTCTCTTCCTCCGATACTCATTTTCCGACACTTTCCGAGGAACTGTAGCTCTCATGAACTATGACCCTGAGCCACACTAATCTAATCGGGACTACAGTACACAGAACAGTAAATCAATTTATCTCATAATGTCACAAGTCATACTGCTTTAAATCCATCATCACTTTCTATCTAGGATATCATTTTGGACCTACGATTTTATATGGGCAACCAACCCTAATGAATCATTGTCAGTACATGGCAGCTGTGTATGATATGAAGCCTTTTGCCCACAGATCAGGAAACAGTACTGTAGACTCTGTGTGCGCGTAGTGGACACGGACTCAGAAATAAAAGGACAAAGAAAGAGATGTGTTCGACATACTTGTGTGAGAACATTGTTGCAGAGTGAAGTCATTTCTTCACTGCTAGTTATGGGTTCGGATTCGGGTTGAGGGTAAAGGAAAATTCCACCCTCGGATGCTTTCATGATTGTTTAGCTAACAAGAAAAAAAAGAAAGTGGAGTGCATCATTTCTTTTCTGTAGAGATTTCTGTTGAAAGAAACAGATTTACATCTTTGTAAGAAGTTAATCTGCTGCTCGGGCAGATAAATTTAATATGACTTTATGCAATAAAAATACTACAGCACTTATTTAGCTTAACTCATTTAGCTAACTATTTCAACTACTTATTATATTGAATTTACTAGAACAGCTCATATATATTTGTATCCTTTAATGGACACACATCCAGTGTTCTGTCATCTAATATTTTAATATTCATTCTACTCAGTTCCAGCTAAGGAACAGATTGGCAGCCTATAGCTCACACTTGTATTCTATTCAATATACTGTAGCTATTTCACTGTTTATCTCATTAATTCCTACTGTGTGTTTGTTGGCTGCATTAATTTAACAATTTGTGTTATCTGTAAGTTTTAGACATCTATTTAACAACTGAAAGCTTCCTAATTGAACAGTTCCTCTTACTTTTAGCTAACTGTTTTAGTCATTGCTTTTATCAAAAGATTAATTTAGCAATTGTATCACTCATCCTCCTTTGATACATTTTTTAAACCGCATTTCTTTTAAATTTTACCACAGTGGTTGGACAATTTCATAATCTTTTGGCATATTTCAAAGCACTGGGATAGGTTTCTCTGGTTAAGAGGCAAATTCTTTTCCCTAAATTGATGCTTTGTTCACTACCAAATAATTTCAGTGTTTCAACTTTTTTGAAAGTTTGCTTTTGATGTGATGCATGTGTCTGGCTGCTGCTGATATAATAACCACAACCAATAGCAGACGCCCTATTTTCTAGATGAGAGGAGGGCCACAAAGCATTGAGCAGCCACGTCTGGCTCCTCCCGTAACAGAGCGTGGCAAGAACACAGAAGGTAAAGAAAACAACCTGATGAACCGAAACAGCACAACTGCTGACCTGCAGTCCAATACAAAACACACCCGGGGGACTGTGGCAAAGGCTCCTAGCAGGAGGAAAAGCTGCTTTCCACACCGTGACCCCAAAACGCACTCTGAGCCCCACAAGGAAAGCAGCCTGCAATCTTTGACCCGTGTCCACACCAAACCAGCCGCCATTCTTCACTCCAGTCGTGTAACCTTAATCTTCACTGTGCTGGATGCCCTCACTTAGCAAGGTTGAACTGACACAATGGACACAAATCACTGAGAAAGAGTGTGAAAACAATGTTAAAGGTCACAGTCACGCAATATGAGATTTCACCAACTAATTAAGCTCCAAATCTACCATGAAAAACAGGCTTTTATGGTTTGTCTGTGGCCCCCTGAGGAAAAATTATGACAGGATTTTCTCCTTGATTTTTATTTTAAATTGTTTGAAAGGCTCTAATTGGAGCTGAATGGAGCCCACATCTTATTAGTGAGACTTGGCCCAGAGGGAGGACGTAAATGTCCACACAACCGAGAGGATAACTCCTGTGTTGTTACTGTATGACCTCAGCTTTTTCACTTAAAAACCAAATTCACAGGATTTTGTAGACAGAACCTTCTAACACACTGGGCAGCATAAAGTCTACTCATCTACCATTCATCAAATAATCAGAAGTTTATTTAACAGGTGTTAAAGAATATTTAGAGTTCTTATATAAACCATATCATGTAGTCATCCTCTGACCACACTTTTTTTTTAGCACTTTTGCATTTACTTACATGTCTATAGGCCACAAAATAATAATAATAATAATAAACAATTTTAATGCACAAAATTTGAGAATACGATCATGTTCAAACAGTCTAGTGGGTGCATAACGTAAAATGCATATGCATTGTGGAAAACAGCTTCATTTTACTTTTTAGATGCTTACGTTTATCTACAAAAGATCTTAAATTGCTTGACTAGAAGGCTGCTGTGGACTGGGATTTAGCCCATCATCCCTGTACACCAAGGGATATGTAATGAGAATAATTATGCACTAACTGCACACCAACAGTCTCACACTGGGAGATGGAAGACACATTTAGCTCACTGAATTATGTCATTCTATAACACTTTCTGCACATGCACTGAGATCCTCCATATATACAGTAGCTGGGTATGTAGATATTCATCAAGCTGTGGTTAACACATTGTGAACCTTGTGATATACAAAAGCTAAGAGATATCTAAGACAAAGTCTGCTTTTCATGGTGAACGAAACATATTTATTCAGTGCTTCAATTCTCTGGTGGATATCTTTGGCTTTTCAAAACATGTTCAAAGACACAGTGGATATTTTTGCCAGACCAATGGCTGAGACAATCAAAGTATCATTTTATTAAAGGTGGGAAGGTCAACAAGCCTTCACAAGAACAAAAAACACACCATTTCCGATTATTTCACCAGAATAGATTAATCCGCTGGCCACAGGGTTCAAATGCTTCAAAAGATCAAAAGTTAAAAACACAGGGATAAACCACAGATTCAGATGTAATACCAAATATGCCGCCTTTTCGAAAAAAAAAAGTTAAAACAACAGTATGAAAGTTCAGAGCTTAAGTTGACAAACTGGATACAGAGTAATGAACATATTCTACAAATGCACTGATATACTGAGTCCTGTCTACTCATGAAAATAAATTCATACATGGGTCTTTTTTATTTTTCATACTTGCCATTGTAAAAAAATTTATCCTTTAGAGCAGTGGTTCCCAAAGTGTGGGCCACAAAGGTACTGTGTGTGTGTGGGGGGGGGGGGCGCAATAATTCAGAAATGGGATGAGATTTCTGGTTTTTAAGTGGGCTGCAGGACTCTTGACTTTGGGAACCATTGCTTTTAAGACAATTCATTTGATTTTTTTGTCTTTTAATTTTGCAAATGAAAAACTTTATGACAGAAGCAAAATAATACTGTACATATTCTCCATTCCCCAAAAGGTAGCTGACAGACCTATGGACCATTAATATAAATCAAGTAAGGGACTATGGAAACAAGAGTAAATGCTTTCAAAGTGTTTGTTAGTACCAAACAGGAAATGCAGCTGATGGAAGTGTTGCAGGTATTTGAACATTTGGCACCAAACTGCAAAACACAAGTAAGTGGGATTAAACCATCATCTTGAAAATCTAGTGAGGAACTGTTGGGTTATTGACTGACCAAATTACATTCAGAAATCCACACCAGGCACGCGTCCTCTCCTCTAACTGCTTTCTGACATGGGCGTACTGTATGCACTTTATGCCATGATGAACAACCACCGACACTTCTATTACACTTTGGTTTACCAACAGTAAAGGAGGAACACACAGAGACATGAAGGCATTTCATTTCACCAAACATTTCAGCCCTGACTTTGACATGAAGATAACAGTGTTTTGACTTTTTCTACATGTTTTAATTTGGATGGAACATCAGTCTTCTCTTGTAATTACACCAAAAAGACAGTCATCCTTCTCTATAAGTGAGTGCAGCATCCTCTACAGCGCTATGCACGCAAATATGCAGAGTGCTCATAAGGAGACAGAGACATTTCTGTTGCTGGATGTGGTACCTAACCACAAGCTGTAGAAAAGGACAGACAGCACAATATTTAAGCAGTGAAACTGCCGGTTTCTGCTTTCTTGCTTCCTTTGCTGAGAGGTACTTAATAAGTTAATGGCTTTTCAAGGAAAGAGCAGAAGATTTATACTGGTTTATACTTTGTGACAAAATGTATTTCTGTACTTAGCTATACGTGAACTACTGTATCCATATACTGTAACAGCAAAACAGAAAAAGCACATCTAATGTTTAAAAACTGAGATCATGCTGTTGGTTTTGGTCGACTGGTCATTTCCAGAGCAATTTAGCGAGTGAGGCCAAAAGGAGTGAAGCTCACGGTATTAAAATAACACCCTTATGCTGCGGCACTCACAGCAGCCAAGTAACTGACTGAACCAATAGAGCAAAAGAAGAAAACTGTGAGAAGAGGGGGTCTGGCAGTGCCAATCAATAACCATGTTCCTGCTGCTGCTGACGCCAACACAGTCCACAACTAACTGCACTGGAAAAGATGACTGTCAGTGAAACAAAACCAAAAAAAAGGCAAAAGAGCTCTGGGAATGGACAAGAGGGATCTGTGAATACAACAAGAACAACAGTGGGTGAATAATTTAGAAAGAACTCAACAAACAGTTACCCAGCTCATAACCCGTCCCTCCACCCCTGTCTTAGTACAGCTGCTCGGTTATTGTTAGAGCAGAAAAAAATCTTTTGTTGTGCTTCTTCGAGGAATTTATCACAGCAGTAAGTGAACTGTGCACAGAACTTTTGTTGAACTCAGCTCTTATGAGTTGGAAATGAAATGTGACGGCAGAGATTCTCTTTCCAGTTCCTTTTCTTTCCTTTCCCTTCACACCCATCCCTCCATACGCTGTGACTCTCCAAAGACAATGCACTCTTCTTCAACCTCACTCCTTCCATAGCACGCACACTTTGACAGGATTCCATCACAATATGAGTGTTCAGCATGCTGCCCGAGTCGCCCACAGTGTCTGGAACTGGAACTGCCCCCACTTCATTCCAATGCAGCCCACTGAAGTTAGCCTGGGCTTTCACATAACTAATCTCTCATGAAGCTCTCACCGACCGGGGTGGGGGGTGGGGGTGGCTAAATTCGAGGCCAGAATGAACACAGTTTAGTCAATTTGATCAGCCTTTCATCACTTCAGATATCATGCTGAGGCAAAACATAAGAAGACATGGAATCTTTGACAAAGGCCAACCTGCAGGTGACGAAAATGGCAAGCAGTCGGTGTGAGGTTCTGGGCTTTCATAGCCAGTAGTCTGCTTTAGCTGTCCCGGTGAAGGACTGTCCAGTTTCTCTGTCAGCCAACCTTACATAACTCATGGGGCAAGAAACAGCAGGAAAATCCTGTTCCCGCACAAAGGCCCTGCTAAAGGAATCAGAGGCACAGACCTGATGAACCCAGCTGGCTATTAGATGAGTTTCAGCCCTCTGCAACCAGCTTTTCCATTCATTTGCTACTTCACACACATCCTGACATTTGAGTTATGCCAATGACGTTTTGTGTGGGATGCAAGCTCAAATTCAATTGGTTTTGCCATGGTCAAAAAGTGCAGTGACTGGTCAAACTGTACCATGTTTATTTGCAATATCTGCACATTCTCTGTGTTAGCAACAGTGGTCAAGACACCACTACTTGAAATATGCAAGAAATTTAAACTACATAAAATTCTAGAATAGCTTCATGAAAACCAGACTGATGATTAGACAGATGTTAAGCGCCTGCTGCAAAATCATTGAGCACTGTATAGATGACAGTGATATATGACCCATTGTATTCTCAGGCTTTCACAAAATAAAATGTGGATTCCATTTCAGAGATGTCTAGGGTGGTGGCAGACTAACTGTCATAGTGTCCACTATTAAACAGATGGAAAAGTACTTTCAGAGTATCCAATTCTTCATGGCTTAGAGCTGCAAAGATGTTTCATGTAATATGTGACACTAAGTAGGAAGGTAAAGCCATTATTGCATATATTATACAAAATATTATGGGTAAATGCTAAAGAAAAAATGCATTTTTCTCTATATATTCCTTTTAGGCCAGCTGAACAACAATCCAGTGCTGTGAAATTCCCATTGTCATTTGATAATTAACCAGAATACCCAAATAGTTCAGAGACTTGGTTAAAAGTCTGGTTTTAGAGAATTGTAATGAGATCTGTGGTTCTGCAGCACCTGAAGAATGAGGCTCAGTTGGAGGTTTTATATATATATAACCAAACAAAAGACAAAAGACCATACCAAGTTGGCTGATCCTGCCTTAGTTAGGCATAGACAAAAAACTTGGTTAGGTTTAGGAAACCTGTTAACACCTCCCATGTGTGTGTTCTTTTCCCTGATTTGCAGAGCCGTGACTTCACAAAAAAGTTTATTGGTCATGGTTCAGTCAGACCGGAGTAAAAGTAGGATGGATAGCTCCTTGAGACTAGGTTCAATCTGCAGCAGCTCAGCAATTGCTGTCTTTAGTTTTTCAAATTGCAAACAGCAACCAAATGATTACCCAGAGGTTGCTCAGAGGTTGAGTATCTCTCACCCTCAATCTCTGGGCAACCACTTTTGCACAGGTTGCCTGGTGGGAAGCAACCTGTCTAATTCCTGTATTATCATAAACAGATTGCATGTAATTTCCAACTTGACCCCATTCAATTGCAAACTGATAGCACAGTGACTCAGTCTTATTGACCTATTCTTGACGCACCAAAGTGAAGACAGCTGCTGACTGCCAGGGATTGCAGACCTAGTCCTCGTCTCCAACGCAACCATTTCAAAGCAGCAAGTTTGCAAGTAATTTGCGCATGGTTGCAATAATTTTGGTTGCGCCACAGTCTCCAACCAGTCTTTTATCTAGTGTGACTGCAGCATTATTTCCAGCAGTGATCCTGGAGCAACACTAGTTGGATGATAGTTTAGGATGAATGAAACAAATTAAAAAGAATTGTTCCACGCTCCTCCCCATCAAAAAAAAAAAAAAAAAAAGCACTGAGCTCAGTGTGATTCAGCTACAGGTAAAATATTACATTTAGATTATAATTAATTTAATTACATTAAACATGTCTACAAACAAACTGTATAATTGATTATACTTGTTTAAAGCAAGCATTTGAGCAATTCTACCTGAATGAAGAGTGTGCGCCTTGTTAAAATGCAACTGAAGGTGGCATTTTTCAACTCTTAAGAAAGGAACTGAGCTGAGCCCTAAATCAGAGCAAATGTTCAGAAGTTCAAGTGTCACATAATTAAAATGGATGAAAGAGAGTCAAAAAAAAGACCACCTGGGGTCAAACCCTTATTTCTGTAGAGGTCACACAGAGTGCTGGAGAGTTAGTCTACAACATTATTTGTAATATCCACAAGGTCAAAGTGCATTTTGGTGTCACTTAAGTAAACACTGAAACTCAACACACTCATGTAAAGTATTAACAAGGATGTACATCAACAATCTCATGTCATAAAGTAATTCAGGCTACATAAACAGTTTGGACAACATAGAAGTTCAGAATTTCACTTCAGACTGCCCCCTTCTCGAAAGGAAATATGAACGGTATGAAACAGCAGGATGATTTCAGAGATCTGACTTCTAATGAGTTCTGCCAAAATATGGTCGAAGTAAATCAGGTCATGTATATTTACAATATACAGTGGGTACGGAAAGTATTCAGACCCCTTTAAATTTGTCACTTTGTTTCACTGCAGCTATTTGCTAAAATCAAAAAAGTTCATTTTATTTCTCGTTAATGTACACTCAGCACCCCATCTTGACAGAAAAAAACAGAAATGTAGAAATTTTTGCAAATTTATTAAAAAAGAAAAAGTGAAATATCCCATGGTCATAAGTATTCAGACCCTTTGCTCAGTATTGAGTAGAAGCACTCTTTTGAGCTAGTACAGCCATGCGTCTTCTTGGGAATGATGCAACAAGTTTTTCACACCTGGATTTGGGAATCCTCTGCCATTCTTCCTTGCAGATCCTCTCCAGTTCCGTCAGGTTGGATGGTGAACGTTGGTGGACAGCCATTTTCAGGTCTCTCCAGAGATGCTCAGTTGGGTTTATGTCAGGGCTCTGGCTGGGCCAGTCAAGAATGGTCACAG
This sequence comes from Pterophyllum scalare, assembly GCA_024447675.2. Taxonomy (NCBI): domain Eukaryota; kingdom Metazoa; phylum Chordata; class Actinopteri; order Cichliformes; family Cichlidae; genus Pterophyllum; species Pterophyllum scalare. The sequence continues at coordinate 55,418 of JAMQGT020012504.1, read as the reverse complement.
AGTTGTTCTGAAGCCACTCCTTTGTTATTTTAGCTGTGTGCTGAGGGTCATTGTCTTGTTGGAAGGTGAACCTTCGGCCCAGTCTGAGGTCCTGACCACTCTGGAAGAGGTTTTCTTCCAGGATCTCTCTCTGTACTTGGCCGCATTCATCTTTCCTTCCTTGCAACCAGTCGTTCTCTGTCCCTGCAACTGAAAAACACCCCCGCAGCATGATGCTGCCACCACCATGTTTCACTGTTGAGATTGTATTGGGCAGGTGATGAGCAGTGCCTTGGCCAGATCTGTGCCTTGCCACAGTTCTGTCTCTGAGCTCCTTGGGCAGTTCCTTCCACCTCATGATTCTCATTTGCTCTGACATGCACTGTGAGCTCTTATATAGACAGGTGTGTGCCTTTCCTAATCAAGTCCAATCAGTTTAATTAAACACAGCTGGACTCCAATGAAGGAGTAGAACCATCTCAAGGAGGATCAGTAGAAATGGACAGCATGGGAGTTAAATATGAGTGTCACAGCAAAGGGTCTGAATACTTATGAGCATGTGATATTTCAGTTTTCAAGTAGTCTCAGGAGCTTGAAGAAAAGGCGACAAAACTTACATTTTGAAGACGTTTCACTTCTCATCCATGATGCTTCTTCAGTTCTAAAGCCAAAAGGTGGAGAGTCCCAGGTATTTAAACCCTAGAGGGGGTTGTCCCCTTTGGAGGTGGTCATTGACCCACTAATGATCATGTGCATCATCACATGAGCCAAGGTGTGAAAAAAGTGTAGGTCATTAAAACCAGGGGTTTCAGAGGTCACCTGAAGTAAGGTGTGAGTGGGGGTTGAGGCACCTCCAAAGGGGACAACCCACTAGGATTTAAATACCTGGGACGCTCCGGCTTTTGGTTTTAGGCCCCGTTTACATGAGAACGTGTTTAATTGAAAATAGTAACATTTTGATGTGGTTCAGCCTCCCGTTTACATGAGAATGGCGTTAAAACGGGTCCCAGAGTGGAGCGTTTTCTAAATGCTCTGGTCCCCGTTTCTGTGTAAATGCGTGAAAATGGTACTTTTTAAAAACTGGGTTACTGGCACATGCGCACTATGGTTGCGACTCCTATTTCCACACTGCCAACTTGTGGCCTGGCAATGGGAACTGACGCATTTTTAACATCTTGTGTTTCCGTGTGAAAAGGGATCTTTTTTAAACGTTTCCGTCACCATTTCCGCTCAAAATGCTCTTGTGTAAACGGGGGCCTTAGAACTGAAGAAATGTCTTGGATGAGAGGTGAAACATCTTCAAAAAATGTAAAGGAGTCCAGTCGCCTTTTTTCTCAAGCTCTTGAGACTTAAGGATTGACCTGGATGTCTGAGAATCTACACAGACTCATGTCAAGTAATGTTATTGTGCATTTTTGGCTCATTGCACAGTGATTTTGAGTAATCACCATAACTGAATAATCAACAAATATTATGCAACTGTAAATTTTTAGTTTTGGCCTTCAAATTGAAAAGGCACCCACAGTTTAAAATAATCATTATTTATCTTATACTGGACCAAGGTGCAGCACCCCAGTTTCATCTCCAATCAAAAGCCAGCTTTCCTCTGATTTAAGTGAGGTGGGTGGGGCTTCTGTGTGTGCCTGAGATGACCATATCAAGGATATCCACTCTCACTGACATCATCCAGAGCCAAGCATGAAAAAAAAAGTCTAAACCTAACCATTTAGAGCAGTCTGACCTTGCTTTAAAAAAAATGAAGGTTTTGATGTTTATAAAATATCTCCAAACTCTTTTGTCCAATAGCATCATGTATTCTCCTTGGCATTCATTTTGTGTATGTGCTGCACAAAGCATGCTCTTTAATCAATATATTCTTAACAGCTAACAATTCTTGCAACAGTTCTTGCAAATATAGTGTTAGCTGAATCCATTATTCTATCCACAGTCAGATGGATTGAATCATCTCCAATTTCCACTGCTTGGAAGTACCAGAGGATGTTAGTTCAGGCCATCTGCAAACACAAGTGTCTGAAGTGACATGGTTTGATTTCCCAAGAGCTGCATTTAAGGATGTATTTATATTAACATTCTACACTGCTCTCCAGTACAAGCACCAGAGGAACTAACAGGGACAGTTCACGGAGGGTGGTTCATGTCCCTGTATTCTCACTGAGGTTCCCCACTGTGCAACAAAAGTTTGGACAGATTAATGTGTTTTACATTGATATAAAAAGTGTTATGACTATCTTCACTGGAAGTCAAAGAGATATACCTAAAGCTAAAAAAAACATTTCATAATTATCAGAAATATAATATAAAAATAATTACTGTAAATTCCTGGAAAGCTTTCCCAGTCTGGAAGCTGTTTGACTGATTCCACAACTAATACAGCCCATAAGTGCAGATGGATATCTTCAAGTTTTCCGTTTCTAACCTCTGGCCAAATATCTGACAGGACAAAAAGCGCTCAATGCCAAAACTGAGCTGAGAGCTGATGGAGCTGTCAAAACAGAGATAAATTAGCCTTTAGTGCTTTCTCACCATTAGCTAAGCAGAGGAGATTGTTAAACTGGCTAATAAGAAACAGAGCTGTTAAGATGTATTAGTGTCAGATACTGTAGGATCTCATATTTCCAGAAAAATGGTCATCTGTAAGTACAGATTTGAAAGCAGTGATTAATGACTGATCTGTTGACTTAGTTCTTATCAGCAGTGAGGAGTGTCCCACTACTTTAGTTAAATTCTTGAAAAACACACACACACACACACACACACACACGAGTCGCTTCTCATTAAGGGGCGTCACCACAGGAAGAGGTTAGCAGAGATGTGTTGTAACCACACACCGTGCAGTATCAATTCAGCAACCTGCAGCAATGAGTTAAACTTTTCTCAAATTTGAAAGGATACTGCTTATTGACATATGGGGGGGGGGGTAAACACATTAGAGAGTTAGAGCCTGGAATGCCTTCTAGCAATCAGCCATCATCTACAAAATGAAATGCAAAGAGCAAATCGCTTCAGAGAGCTTCGAGAGAGAACACTCTGCCCTACAAAATGATGGACCAGCTTCCTTGTAGTCTATGAATTGGAACTCTGTAACATGCGCTTAATGTAAAAATATATATTTCAGCATAAACCAAGTAGATTTTGATGAGGTAAGTGAAAACAAAAGTAGAATTAAGCATAGGAGGTCACAGGTGAGAGTCAAACTCAGTATCCTGGTCAAAAAGTAGATGTCTTTGTGCCTCCCCATCTTACTCCTATGATGGATTTTTTTTTTAATCTTTCAACTGTGAACAGTTACTCAAGAACACTTAAATAGGTCATTTCAGACAGTAAAAACAAATGACACACATGATCCTTAGTTGGAAGATGTGCCCATGGTAATTCTTAGTACAACAGAAAATTGTATATGTAGCTGAAATTCTGCCACACCTGGAAAAACTGGCATCATGTTGAATCAAACAGACCATTGTGTTGCATTGACCACAAACTGTCAAGCACAGTTAACCCAGCTTCTTCAGGTCATGACTGAAGTTATATGGTGACAGTATGCTGCTAATGTTGTTTGGTGTTTCCCACAGTTTGAATCATTCAATATGCCCCCCCCCACACACACACAGTGCCAGTCAAAAGTTTGGTCACACTCACAGTATGCCCAAACTGTATACATTATTACTGTATATATGCTATATATATATCCACACGCTGGAATAGATCAAGAAAGAGAACTCCAGAGATTACAGAGGAAAAAGTTTCAACAAGTTTGGATTGGAACGGGAAATTTTGCTTTAGAGTTTCCACTTAATCCTGAGGGAAACAAAGTTGGATTCAGCAAACTACTCAGACACTTTTCCATGTGTGACGGCAACGATTTGTATTTATCACACCTGACATGTAACACCAGTCTTTTTACAGGATACAGTGGGGGAAACAATCATTTGACTATGCAAGTCAATTTAAAAGTTTTATGTTATATGTTTTTTGTGGATGTTTTGGGTTGATATTCTGTTTCTCTCCATTAAAATGAAACTACTGTATAATAAAAATTAGAGACTGCTCATTTCTTTGGAAGTGAGTAAATTACAGATTCCACATGGGATCAAATTATTATTTCTCCCATTGTATACTCTATGACCTTTAACCCTTAATGTTAAAAACCCTAAACATTTTTCTTACTTTAAAGTTTGACTGCATTCTTCTGTGTAACACACCTATGGAGACTACTGGGGCCCATGCCATTAAGGAAACTGATAATGAAATAGATACAGATATCCCACGTATGTGGCGGCACGGCTCTCCGTTTGCATACATAAGGATTGCATACAGATACTTCATTAGATAACACATACCTATTATTATATGTCACACAACAATGAGGCTAGTGCAGGTCAGCGGTGTGAAACAACTGTGCTGAGGCCCTGGCAACCCACGTATACTAGGTTTGTATCCCTCAAACATCTGTTTTGGCAACCAAGCAGTACACACACACTTGAATCTTGACAGGTATAATAAAGACATGATATAGTTTTGTTTCAGTTTGCTGTCTGTCGGTTTATGGGAGCTCTGCCGCAGCAGTCTAGGAGAAAACATAACATTGTTAAAACAGGGTGCTAAGTAAAAAGTGGAGAAGGTGGGCAACGTCGCAAAGCAGGGCGATTCCACAAGGCGTCACATTTAACTCGTCAACCTCTATCACTTTTCAGTTTTGTAGTTTCACCACATTTTCTCAAAGAGATGACAGCTACATCAACGCGGTACTAGTTTGGCTACGTATAGCCATTTCCCCAAGTCCTTTGACTCACTGTCATCACATTCATTTCTGCAATGTTTTCCCCTCTTGACCAAGTGCTCTGTGAAATTCGCATTAAAGCTATTAGAGAAGATCCAGCCTTTCAGTTTGTGTGACATATGCTCAATACATTTTCTGCTGCGTGCTGTTGAGGCACCACTGGGTATGCTTTAAAACTACAGAGCAGGCTGAGTGTGATTTACACACAGTATCAGATAAGTTTCATGGGGATGGTCAGCGAGTTGTGTTTTCCAGTGTGGGCTGGTGAAATATTACTACCACACATCAAAATTTGACCTGTTGAGATGATGTGGGGGATAAGCGCCAAGCACAAATGTGCTCTATAATTTAGTTTTGCAAGAGAATAGAGACTTTTGTTAATGTGTCATTCAGCAACTCCAGTAAGGTCTGACTGAAATTGTTTATGAGGGGGGGAAGGGTGGTGGTGGCGGTGATGGTGGTGGGGTTATTGCAATAGTTCATTTTATGTTAACCATTTTGTGGACTGGGATCTGACTGACTGAACACTTCCAAAAGACCTTTGATGGACTTCAGTAACATCAATTACCTGCTACTTCATGTCAAAATGACAGCTGCAAGATGTGTGCAGTTCGGTCTAAATGTTTCTGGACAATGACACAGTGAATTTTAAATCAAGCCATCGGGTTGCAATCGAAGTGCAGACTTTAGGCCTTTAGTTCAAGGGTTTCAACAAAAGTATTGCAATAACTGTTTGGGAATTACAGCCATTTTCACAGTCCCCCAAAATGATAAGACAATTAATGAACTGTATGAAGAATAACTCACCTATCTCACCTGCACTGTTAAAAAAGTGACTGTAGAATTTACAGTAAACTACTGGCAGCAGGGTTGCCAGCCAGTTACTGTAATTTTTACAGTAACCTTACTGTAATTCTATTACAATTTGACTGTAATTCTATTACAATTTGACTGTAATTTTACTACAATTTGACTGTAATTCTATTACAATTTGACTGTAATTTTACTACAAGTTGACTGTAATTCTATTACAATTTGACTGTAATTTTACTACAAGTTGACTGTAATTCTTTTACAATTTCGTTGTAATTTTACTACAATTTTATTTCATTTGACAGTAGTTTAAGAGGCACCCTAAATTGTAATTTCAACAGTAATTGAACTGACTCTGCATACTTTGGCTATTGCTAGCTGTTGAAAGTTAAAATTTCAACTTAATTTACCAAACTCTCAATAAATGTTAGTAATTTTTCAAATTTCAGGCAAATGAAAAAAAACCCCAATTTATTTAAAAAAAAAACTTTATTTCATTGGCAATTTAAAACATCACAAAATGTGTCAACAGCAACATTTGCTTTTTACATAGAAGTAAAAAAGTTTTGGAACCAGACAATCTGACAGTCTCTGACAAGAATCAATAAAAGCATGAATTGATACATTTTTTTAACATTTTTAACATCAGAACTATTTCAAACTTAGTGAACAGTTAAACCAACATGAATGAATGCTGAGCAGAGTGTGGTCCTTAACACCTCCTGAAATCTTCGAAGAGTCGCTAGAAGATGAAGAAAAATGTTTTATTTAACACATGAAATATACAGCAGATTAAACTGCATTTATGTCAGTTAAAGACAGACAGGATGAGGAGGACAGATTTGGTGGACAGACACTCTTTCTCTGACCTTCCCTCATTGTAGCTGTCCTCCTGTCTGTCTGTTAGAACTGAACAGGACAGACACAGAGAGTCGGAGGAAGAGAGAGAGACAGAGAGAGAGAAAGAGAGGGAGAGATGAAGAGACAGAGAGAGAGAGATAAAGAGAGAGATGGGAAGAGAAACAGAGACAGTGCTTTTACTCCATCTGTTTTCCTCTCTCTCCACAGATAGAGAAAAACAGCAAAGAGCACATAGAACAGATTCTGTGTAAAGGTGTAATTTTACCATTTTAGAAGTTCCACTGGTGATCCAGAAGCTTGCAGAGGAGAGTGGAGACGCGTGGGTTCACTGCTGTCCCTTTTTTTTGCACAAGTTGTCCTGTTGTTTTTGACGTTACTTTTCCTTTTGAAGATTTTGTTCCCCTTTCAGGGTTGAGGCCTATGAATCGCCTAAAAACAGATGGGAGACATATTTCTCAGTGTTCAAAACTACCCTTTTCTTTATTCAAATGTAGATATTGCCTTTTTAGATTAGATGTTACCAACTATCAATTATGTTTAGTAAAGGCATTACTGAATGAGTTCTCACCTTTGAAAAAACTCTAGTGTACATGTTGCCTCCTCTGGATACTCTAGGTTAAAAACATAGAAGGTGGCAAATAGTGCTGCAAGACCAGCCTGGAAGGTGGGTTGAGTGCCCTCACAAGCAATTTCACCCTCAATACTTATCATCCATTGGTGGAGGGTAGAACTGTCTCCTGAAAAAATAACAATATTCACTGATGTTAGTTTTCATTTTAATTTAATGTTCACATACAGAGAGACATTTCTATAGACAGAGGGGAGGCAGTCTGTCTCAGTGACAGAGAGATGTCACTGAGACAGACTGCCTCCCCTCTGTCTCTGTCTATATACTATGTATGCAGACAGAGACACAGAGGATGTATCTCCCACCCTTCTGACTAGGGATGGCAGATACAGTAAGATGGCAATATTCTACTGTATCTAAATAAATAAATAAATTCACTAAATAAGTGAATATTGTGTACATGTTGTACTTACCAAGGACAATGAGTCGTGGACTTGGTGGCAGGTTGTGTGTTCCTTCCAGATCTGCAGCTGTAGCGCACCTCTGTAAAAGCATCACAACATAAGATTAAGTACAGCAAAGTACAATCGTTTTTCATTGGTGGAGGTCGCGCATGCCAACTACATTTGATTGAGTGTGATCGCAATGAGAGGATCTGTCCCAGTCCGTAATAACACAATACCATACGGGTTGTTTCCTGAAGATAAGCGTAAAATCCTATTTATTTTTGGGATGACTAATTACAAACGAAGTTTAACCGAGCAAAGCAGAAATTAACTGTCTGGATGAGGCTCATTAAAAAAAAAAAAAATTACTCTAATATTTTGTTTGAACACAGCAGCAAGGGAACGACACGAAGGTGTGGAGAGAGACGGGGAAGCCATGCTCTTTCCTGCGTGGCTTCCGCAGGACTTGAACCTGCGTTCCCTGCTTCCAGACTTGCAGCATGCATGGCCGCTTACTACTCCACTGAACCACCCTGGTGCCCCAAATTCAATTCAATGTTGCCTCAGACACAGTATGCCAGAGTTAGCCTCAGAACATGCCAGGTTAATTTTGTCACTGGAAATATCAGGAAAAAAAAAGAGCGATTAACCCCGATGGCACTACCAATAATAGTTTGAGCTAATAAAGTAACCATCGGCATATTCTGGTTTAAAAATATATGTGAAAACCTAACTAAAAGTGCTGCACATGATGCTAGCTTAGAAAAAAAAACGAAGTTAGCTTTCGCAAACAACGTGACAGAAGCGAGACTAGCTCAATATAACCATGTATGGTTATATTTAATGTATATTTTTGTCAACTAAGAGACACAAAACTGCAATAAAAACGTTAAATATTTTTTAAAAAGTACTTACCCAGTGAAATTCCTTCTTGGTCCCGCTCTCTAGGTGCAAACATTTTCCTCCAGCCGGTAAATATCCCACAATGCAACTGAACATTTAAAATTTACGGTACAGATATGCACGTGATCCAGTGGTCCAATTAAATTTGAATTTCTTTTCAGAGCATTTCAGTTTACAGCAAAGAGCTGTATTTTCAAAATACAGCCACCTTACTGTATTATCATGCTGTAGTTTTTACAGCCATTTGTTACAGTGTGAGTTGCTGTTAGCTCCTGATCTATCTTTTCTCTAACGTTAGCACTGCAAACACCAGAAGCCTTCCATGTCCACATAACTGTACTGAATGTGGTTATGCATTGACACGAGCGTATGTCAGTTTATTCTGACACAGCCTATATGCATATTATCATTGTCTAGGACAGAATACTGTTGATGATTTTCAGACATACTTGACATTATATGCTCATAGCATCATAGCAATTTCCCAGATTAAAAATTTGGGCATTTTAAGCATTTTTTTTTTTCACAAAGCTGGGACCTGAAACCCTGTGAGTTCAGACCGTGACTGGATGCACCCCAACAGAGAGTGTGAGAGACTGAAGCCAAACCTGTCTGAAGTGACGCGAGACATGGACAGAACTGGCCAGACAGGCTTTAAGGCTGTCGGCCATTAGCCAAACCAAGCCTAAGTTAATATGTTTGCAATGATTTCATGGTCATTTCTTAAAGACACGCTGTAGCAAGTGGATTTTCTTCTAAAACACCAAATCCAGCCACCTGGTTCCCCAGGCAGGCTGCAGCACTCTCAGTCATGGAAAGTTATGGCAGTTTGAATTAGCAGTGGTCCCTGGTAATGCAGGTCAAAGACAATTCAGCCAGGTAGTCTTAGTCCAGTGCACAGTTATTCAAAACATATATTTAGTTTGGTTACTTTCCATGTTTACACAGTAAATGGCAACACTGCTGTGGATTTAAACTGTATATGAAATTATATCTCATTTATTATACGAAGGGATACTGCAGGATAACAGGAGTTAGGTCTACTGTGTCCTAAAATTTCTTTGCTTTCACTGGCTCAAAAATTTCTTTGGACATAAGCTCTGTATTGTTATACAAAGTCCTCAAAGTCCAGAGTGGAATTATTTCCAAATGTTTGCCACGTTCTTCATGAGGTCAGTGTAATTCCAAACCATTTCTCTGCTTCTCACATCTAAATTACTTCTCCCATTGAAGCAAAGTATATCCTGACTTCACTCAGGGTCTACCAAAGAGTAGAAATGCTGTAAACAAACTCATCAGTAAAAATCATGCAATCTGTCAAAATCTGGAAAGAAATTCTCTCATTTATGTGGGATAGGTGGATTTCTTTTACTTGTGTTTCATCACGGTTCAACAATCCTGTGTGGATTAACAATCCTGAAGAAAAATGTAGTTTGCACTTGTCCTGGAAGTTCATCAATCTAAATGAAATGGCTTCTCACACACTTGCAGTGTAACACTGTGTGTGGGCTCGAATAATGTGAAGTCACAGCTCAAAAGCCCATAATCTGCGATGTTGGAACACTTCATCATCCAGCACGTGTCCCTTTAGAGGTGGCTAAAGCCTTCAGCTGATGCCTTTCATTAGAAACTCCTGCAGCTCGACTTCTGATTTAATCAAAGGACAGACACTCACAACTTTAGCATGCCTCTATTCAAGTGGTGTTCCAGTACAGTTATTAAAAACACTGTAATACTCCAGGATTTCATATCCATCAATCTCACAGAAATCTGATCTATGCTGCACTAACTTTTTGATATTTTAATAGTCAAAATATGTCTCCCACATGTCCATATAGCCTAGCCAATAAACATTTGCCTGCAGGCTCATAAATGAAGCATTGCCAGTTCACACAATTATTTTCCAGGTACTGAGTCAAATGTTTTCAGTTTAAGGTAAATTTTTCCTGCAAACCTTTCAGTGAAGTTGTAAGCTTAGGAAGTGTGTTGCCTTTCAAAATAGTGAGACCAGTTTCCCTCCTAACTCATCACATATGGACTCTTTATCTGGACCTGCTAGTATTGGTGCCACATATGAACAAGGCAGAGCCCCTAAAGTGACAGTATTTTAACTAAAACCACAATCTTTTGCCTAAACCTAACCAAACAGCAGGGAAGCATGGTGGCACAGTGGTTAGGACAATAACCTTGATTATTTAACAAGATTTTCATTACCCTAAAAATGATGTATTTACTGGACACACACACACAAAAACAGTGTGGTTTTACAGGAACTGAACTTGATGTGGCTGAACATAAGGCAACAAGACACTTCAGGAGACCAGCACAGAGGCCACGGGAAGAGCACAATGCAAAATGCATAGCACATAAGAGACTCTCAGAGATTTGGAGACAAAGACAGTTGTGTGCAACTGTTAGTGATCAGTAAGGTTACCTACAGAAACTGTTCACAACTTTTAATTCTTCTAGATAGATCTCATTTAGTTGTTGAACTAAACTGTGGGTGAGTTTGGGTTTTAAAGGAATAATGACAATGCGCTGCTGTAAAGAAGAGGAGTGCACTTTTCTAACTCGAGGCAAAATGAGTTTCAGAGCAGAACTGAAGATAAAAAAATATGTTATTTTTACAATCGTTCATTAAATATAAAATCCCCGCTTTTCACAACACAGTCCATCTTTGAAAGATTTCAGTGAAATCTTAATGGGCTGACTGCACAGTACACATGTAGCTTCTGTATATAATATCATATGCACAGGCACGCAAGTGGTAAGACCTTTAACACAACAGAAGTGGCATAAGAAAAAGATCTTCACCCTTTCTGTCCAGCTCCTGACAGATGCAGCTGCACAGACCCCTCACACTCAAACTGGAATCCACTAATGGGCTACCCATGATCATCTATCTCCATCAGTGAAATGGACTGGTTTCTATCTTTTACCACAAGGGCTACTTGAAAACGGTAAAAGGACTTTATTTAGACACACCAAAAAGGGCGCGGGTGCACTGGAAATGGCTGAACTAGCGGTAATTACTTTCATCCTACACTTGGAATCATATTTCTGCAACAAAACATTACCATTTATCACAAGTGGACACTTTTAACTGTCAAACAAAGTACACAACCCGCATTTATGGTGAAAATAGAAACAAACATTGTGAGATGAAGACAGGCTAACATTATCTGCTGAACACTCACAAACTTACAATTCAACAAAAGTAAGAAGGGCCACTAATCTCCTAATAACGTGAATGTATTCCTTTCTCTGATGGCTTCTGCCCAATCTGAAGATCAGTGACTCAGCTTTGGTTTGACACTTAATGGTGCTCAGCATTTAGCCTCCAGTACAGGGCCCGGCCGCCGTCAGAGTGTTTGGTCTCTTTGAGGCAGATTAGCTGCTAAAGTCAGCTGAGACATGGAGAGGTTCCTGCTTCCACACAGAAAATCTTTATACCTGAATCCCAGTGATTAAGATCTAATCTGCTGCTAGGGTGGTCAGGCTAGAGGACACTCACACTCACACACACACACACACACACACACACACACACACACACACACACACACGGGTGCACAGTGACATCAGTAATCCAGGATTTCCAGAATTTCCTTTGAGTGAAAGTGAAATTAGAAACAGAACTGCATTTTTATGCCAGATGTATCCAGAAGAAACATGAAAGTTGAGCTTATCCTTCTGGATCAGAGAAAAAAAACACCAAAATAAGCCTCAGCATTATGGGCAGGCCCCGGGGGTCCAGGCCCGTTCAAAAAGGTCACTGTGCCCCCTCAGCTGAATTCTATTGACCGACTTTTACAACTGTAAGTAAAATTAAGTCACGCAGTTTGGTAAAGAAAATGTTAAATACCCACATGTTGTTGTACTAACAAACAAGCCTGTGTTAATTATTTGGTTAACAGTATCTTAGAACTGCTGCACCAATTGTGACGGAGGAGAACACTGATTTTGGAGCACATGCGCCTGGAAGGCAGACTTTGGAAAGTCAACTACTCCTCATGCATGTCTCTTTGGAATTAAAAAAGGTCATCATCAGCTTGTGAGGCTGTCTCTAAAGCATGATCTCACTAGAAACTTGCAAAACAAATTTGCTAGGATCGTTTTATGGTTAATATGCATAGCGGTTCATGATTTCAGGAATTTGTTGTGTAGGCCCCGTCAAAGTTAGTTGTCCATCAAGTCCATCTGCTCTGGCGCAGACCCTGACCTAAATGACGATCACGTCTCTTCAGCAGTAACATGAAGCAAATTTTTAAAGGTGGAGTGCTTCTTTACGGTCATGATGACAGTGTAAGTTTTGGTAAACTTTTTTTTCTCTTTTTGACATAGTTCATGGGTGCAACATGTGCTCATATTTGAATTTGCATGATCTGCAAAGGGACATGTGCCACCTGAGTTTATCCAAAAGGCAACAGTTTATTTTCAGGGTACAATGTGTACACTGTGTGTGGATAACACCACATATTACATGAGAGAATCATGCATTATGATCACCTCCAGCCACTTTGAAAGTTGTTTATATACGTGACTTACAGGCAAAATTTGCAACCTCGTGTTAAGACTATAAAAAAACTAATTGGCACAGCAAAGTGTTCACTTTTTTAAATCTCAGATATCGATGTCTGATAGTTTCATGGAAATCTTTCAAATATTTCCAAGTATTTCAGTCAGGATGGGATTTAAAATGGAGTAATGTAGATATCACTGGCCTTTTCTCAGGCTATGTCAGCACAGAAACAAACGAAAAATCCAAATATATTAAAGACTCTTAAAGGCAGTTGGATTTGTCCTCAGTGTGTTCTGCTCATTGATCCACTGATGCACATTTATAGAGGCCCAGCTCCCAGCACTGGAGGCTCTGGCAGCACGTCCTGGCCCACTGTGCTGTGAGACAGAGGGAGTGTATAAAATCACTCCTCCGGGCAGCTCAGTGTGAGAAGAAGGGAAGCATGCTAGGAATATTTTCCAAATAGTTTTGGAAGGATGGGGAAACAGGGAGATGTTGGCTAATGTTGTGTGCTTGGGAGAATTTTGGTTTCCAAGCACCTTAAATGTACCAGAGGTAAGTGTTTAAAATAAAACTGTTTGGACACAGTTTGGAAAACTGCGGTTTCACAGCTAATCCAGAGAATCTGAGGCGTTAGTATGACTCAATAAAGCAAAATTCTGGCACTGCTGCAGACCAGATTCCTGACAGCAGGAAGTACTGGTAAATCTCCATAGCGACTAGGTATCTTCAAAACATACACTGTGCGTGTGTCTCAGTTCCCATCCTTCCATTAGTACACTATGTACACTATATGTGTACTTACTGTATGTGAATTTTTAAAAGGTCAGTGTTGTCTTAGATCAAGCTGCTCCATAGTGTAGCCACTTGTCTAATAAGGGAAAGCTCCCTGGTTTGATCCCTTGAAGAGATGCAAATCTCAGAGTATCTGGTGTTAAAATCTGCCAAATGAAATGTGTGGAGTGAGCCCTTGTGAATAAAGGAGCAGCTGAAAGTAGTTTCTTTGTCTAGTGTTGTCTTAAATTGAGTTGTGTACTTATAAGGTATGATGATTGTAACCGTAGCTACTATGTTTTGTGAGTATTTGCAACTTGTCATGCTTCGGACCACACATAAAATGAAATAGTTCTACAGTAAAGACGACCCTTTAACACACATAAACACATAACAATGCCAGAACATGTAATATGTGGTTTCAAGTGCCACTGCTTGCTAGCAAGCTTGCATTGGCACAATCATCGGTGTGGACAGCATATCCACCATCAATACCATCGATGTGACAATAATGGAAAGTTTGGAAAGTGTCGAGTCCAGAAATATGCATTTATTTTGTAATATTAGAGATTTGGATTTTCTACTTCTAATTAAAGGATTGCAATGTTTTGCAGTGAACCAAGGCTAACAGAAGCTTTGAGGTAGCTACTTAATGCCCAAAATCACAGTGATGAAAGTAGTCAATTAAGTCAACTTTTTGCCAAAAAATGATTGAAAACCATAACAAAAAACAGAACAGTTACAATGTTTGTTATAAGAAAGGGTAGGGCTTAGCCATTGCAAAGCATTCCAATAAGAATATTAGGGTCATAAATGCCCCCCCCCCACTACTGTCATATGTAACTTGGTTGCTTAAGGCTTAGCAGAGTCAATAATTATAGTTGCAGTTAAGTGATGTTAAGGGCCCATGAAGGACAGTGGCCTTTTCTCTATCAGTGAGAGCAAACAGATGACTTGTAAGCACCTGAATAAGGTTAAATGCAGGGAGGAGGATCCAAGAAAAACAGAACATGACCCTGAATGCATCACCAAGAATGAAAGCAGCATCGACTCGATATCTAATAGTAGCTGCTCAGGGAGTTTTGTTGTCAGATAGTGAAAGACTTGGACCTGATGAACCTATCTGAAGGAAAACAGATACTAGCAGACAGATGTGTTTGTGTGTGTGTGTGTGTGTGTGTGTGTGTGTGTGTGTGTGTTTACAGTAGGAGAAGAGGAAACCAATGAATGTCTGTCTGCTAGGAGCAAAGCCAGATCCAGTCAAGGTAAATGCTGGACTGATTTCAACAGTTTACAGTGGTTTTGCCTCGAGCTGAGCAGTCCAACCACACTCCAACTTTAAGGCCTACCGAAACCTCTAAGTTTGTTTCAGATTTTATACCATCAAAGGGTCCAGCTCCAGCATAAGATACACATAGCTTAAGAGTCTGAGCTTCTGGTTTAGTTACAATACAACCAATGATTTGGTAGCGTACATGCTTGAAGACTTTAAGCCTTGGGTGAAATAATGATCTACAAAATTGTGAAATTGAACTGAAGAGAATGGGATTTAAAAAAGGGGAAACCAGACAATCACGGACACTGGACAGAGACCAAACATGGGGAAAACAGAAAGAAGTCACAAAAGATAACTAAATATTACATAACCAAAATGATAAACTAGAATACAAACTATACTATAAAGAGGATATAATAACAAAGGAAAAAGCAGTTTAAGATAATTTTAAAAAATTATAATATTAAAATGCAAAAGAATTTAGTGCCATTTGCATCTATGACTGTGCTGCAAATAGTAGCATTTGATTCTACAAGACAAACAATAGGGCTGACTCACCAGTGACGTACCATTAAATCACTGCAGAAGAAGAACTAAATAATGGCATTTCACTCTGTTTCACGTATTAGAGTGAGTTAGTTCATCTCTCCAGTGAATATCACATGCTTTATGGATGCCATAATGTACTATATCTGTTTAGACTGATTTTACTATTGTCCCTATACCAACTTTTCCACCATAGCCAAGTGTAAAATCTTATTTTGGATATTTCTACCACTGCGCTATGGTATGTTACTGGCTGACACCTGTGAGTAGGCATTTCTTTCCAGTGGACTCAGTGTGTAAAAGGGCAGCCCGAAGCAGTGGAATATTGATGCCACATAGCCAGCAGTAGAAAGAAATGTTGGCTGATACCAAGCACAACAACCAGTACCATAAAACACTTAATAACCAAGTGTTAGAAGACCAACTGAGAGGATACAACATCGCCTGGAATAAGCTGAAACTAAACTTAATGTTAACTGGGTTTATTTGAGTAGGAATGTACCATTTCACAATGCAGGAGGGAGAAAAACACTGTTGGAATGACTCACCTAGGCCTTCTGAATATGAGGCTATACTGCTGGCAGGCCAGGCCCACAGTGGGGGTGTAAATGATGGGCATGAACCTTTCGATGTCTGACAACAGAATCCGATAGAAGAGCTTCTCGTTGCGGTCCTGGAGCCCCATTAGGAACACATATCTGGGAGCAATAGAGAAGAAAACAGAGCATGTTAATCTTAAACATCTTGACAAATGCTACCTGCCGACCTATGTTTATTAAAGTCAGATTTTAAATCCTGGATGTTTGTGAGTGACTACCAGAGAGGCTGGAGGTTCATATGGCTACAACAGTTTACAACCCAGGAAGATGAAAGGAACTGAAACTACCAAAAACATGAGAAGTTAAAGAAAAGAAGAATTCTCCCTAAAATTATTTGTAAAGACATTTTTTCTTGTGCTCCAAATTACTGAAGAAAAAAAAAAACACTTCTCAGATAGCCTACACAAGCTTTTTATTCTGACTGTCACTTGATTAGGAACTGAAGGTTTGAATTTGAACCAAATTAAGCAGAGCACGCCTGAAAGGGCTCTACTCCTAATCAGAGAAGTTTCCATAAAGTCAAGAGCACAAGGTGCCTCTTGTTGAGGGGATAAAAAGCATGGATGGCCTCTCTGCTATAGGTTAGGCCACAGCAGCTGCACAATGCACGGTGCTGACAGCTGCTCTTAAAGAGACATGTTCTCATATTGATGAACCCAAATAGCTTCTTTCTTGCTTTTAGCAGGATGACTCAGAAACCTGTGAACAGATTTCAAAAAAAATTTCTGGAGTTTTTGGGGGGGTGATACAAGGAACAAATGACTAAATTTTGGGGGCGATCTGGATCACATCTGGATCCAGGATTTTGTAAAAGAATTCTTTACTATTGCGAGATAGGGACAATATTCACATATTTGCATCTAACATTATGAGGATAAGTCACAATCCACTAAAAAGATTTAGGGTGCAACATGACCATAAGTTCTGTCATATAGCAAACATTTGCTCATGATTGAAGGATGTTTTCGGATTTAATGATCCAGAATGCTGAAAATCATACAGTCAAAAAGAAAATCACTCCTGTAGAGTAAGAAATAAAGCCAATGATGAAAGTATGGACACACTTACTCATTCATATGAATGGGTAAACTTTTGACTGGTACTGTATAGCTGAACCTGATGTAGTCTGACAATGTTGGGTGGTATCTATTGCAGTGTAGTATTGGGACATAGAAGATTTGGGGTGGGCAAGGTATGCACTCTACTGAGTGCCCTTCTAGTTTTATGTTCAGTGGATTTGTTTCAGGTGAAATGAAAGATTATACAACTTTATCACTTTACAACACCTAAAAAGAGACTGAAAATGTTACTCTGGTGCTCTTTGTCTGGCCAAAGCAGCATAATGACAGCTTGTTTCTGTTGTTGAAACACTGTGTACAAAGTATGCCTTTTTATGAAGGAGAATGCTTGGTTCTAGTTTACACTAAGCAGCAACCACCAGGGCTTAAAAATGAAGCCAACTTGGAAATGTAAAGTTCCAAAAGTGAGCTGATTCCAGCAGACCTTCATGGAAAAGGACCAATTTCAGCTATGAAATTAACATTTTTACAACCTGGTACAAAAATTTTTTGATCTACTTTATGCATTCATAACAACTGTAGGGTGAGTGAAATTTCCCATGCTACAGTTACACTAGGGAAAACAGTGGTTGAAGACCATGGCACAACCAAATGTATTGTGACCTTGTGCAATGAACTTGTGAACTTGCTGCCTTTAAAATGGTTGCTTCAAAGACGGGGACCAGGTCTGCAACCACTGGCAGTCAGTTCCTGTCTTCAACGTGACTTTGGTGTGTCAGTTTGCCACTGAATAGGATCAAGGTGGCAATTACATGTGAGTTTTTTGTGATAATATGGTGATTAACTTCTTTCTGCTCCTTTTCATTCATGATTTTTCTTTTGGTTGTTAAAAGAATTATTTATATGTTGATTGAATGAAATAAAAATGAAAAATGAAACTGTGATGCACTGGCAAAAATCACAAATCTACGGACATCTGTTACAACTCTGTTGCCGTCCACACACGCATTAATTCACATTAACTTCTTACATTCAGAGTCCAGCAAGATTAGAAAGGTAGATTTGAAGCAGAAATTCTGAAATTTCTTAATAAATAGTGACGTAGTTGCTGCAGGCTGCCAATATAACTGCAAAATAACACTGCGCTCAACAACCTGGCTTCAATATAGGAATTTAACCAGAATACCACCAGTTGGCAAACAGTTAAGTGCAGCGCAAACTGACTCACACTGATTGCAATGTATTGGCAATCTGTCTGCATTTATAACTTTGAGAGCAATCATTTGCAAACTTTTTCCAGTCTGTCTGATTGGACCTTGATTGGTTCTGGACAGGTTGCCTCCCACCAGGTTACCCGTGGAATTGCCTTGCAATCAAAAGCAACCACCCAGAGGTTGAGCGTGCAACATCCTCAACCACAAGTATTTGCAATCAGTCTCCAACAGCAAAAAATAATGCAAATAAAGCAAAAATAATAATATTAATAATTAACTGCACTCACTGGGCAATCACTGATTTTTCCTAGTCATAAGGAGGCTGCTGTTCTATTTTACTCTAGTGTGACTGAACCATTACTGCTTAAACTTAGGGTGTGGCTGCTTTGATTGACAGGTGTGCTAACACAGTAACCTGTAATAGGCAATCTGTGGTCCACACTTAACAGATATGGAAATTTTTGAAATGTCTGCAAAAAAACAAACAAACATATACTTATAAGGATTAGTAATGTCCTTTGTAGATAATAATGAATATTAATGTTTACCTACGAAAGCTGTTGTGGCACAGTCCAGAACCCACATCAATGTGCAAAGAGCAGATTATGAACTCATTAAAAAAATTTAAACAAACATGTTGAAAATTTCAGCAAAGGCCAAAGGAGCAGAGGTAGACCTCCAGAGTTTTTCTTTGGACAATGGCTGCTTTCTCTCTCTTTTTCAGTCCAGTCCTTGTAGCTGACTATTTTCAGAGGAATGTTTTGTTTGTTTGATGAGTAACTTAACACTGACCTGTGACTCATTCAAGCATAAAAAAGGCACCTAACTCAAGGGATGAACCAGTGTTGTGTCTACACATGACAGACAACTTAGCAAATAACCTTTTTTTTATTTTATTTTATTTTTATTTGGAAGAAAGAAGGTTTACAAACAGATTATTTAGTTTTCCAGACATCTTCCCAGTTTCCATTTTTATGATTAAACAATAAATGAGGGGGAACTAAAAACAGAAAAATAAAAGGAAAAAACAAAAGAGAAAAAAGGAAACAGAAAAAGATGGGGTGTTGGGATGGAGAGTCGGAGAGGTTAAAGAAAGCCGGCTCTAAATGGGGTTACATATTTTATCCACCTGTTCCAAATTCTGTAGAATTTATTTCTTTGGATATTCAGAGTAAAGGTTAATTTTTCCATCTTGAATATTTCTAAAGCAATATCTAACCAGCCATCTATTGTAGGGGAGGTTGGGTTAAGCCATTTTCTTGTAATATTTTTCTTGCTCGCCACTAAAAGGGCCTGCAATAGTTTCCTGTCCATTTTCTGTTCCAGAATAGCAACATCAGCAAGATAGAGCATCACAAAATCAAACAGTATTTCAGTTTCAAAAACCAAGTTCAAAGTTTTATGGATTTCTTTCCAGTAAGTACTCAATTTAGGGCAATCCCAAAACATGTGGTAATGGTTGGCTTTCCTTGTTCCACACTGTCTCCAACATATCCCTGTCGTGTTTTTGTATTTATCCTGGGCTGGAGTCTTGAAGTACCTTATTGCGTTTTTTCCAGCTTTATTCTCTCCAAAATGAGGAACTGGTGGAGGACCACTGGGATCTCCAAATTTCCCCCCAGGTTTCCTCTGGAATGACAACTGCTGCTTCTTCTTCCCATTTTTGTTTTATATACAGAGTATTGTCTTTCTCTGTTATGAACAGGGCAGTATATATTCTGGAAATCAACTTATTTGTCTTTGAGTTATAAGCAGACTCTAGAATCTTATAAAACTCTAATTCAATTCCTGTAAACCCCATGGTTCTACAGTTTTTAGTGAAGATGTGGCGTACCTGAAGATATCTGTAAAAGTCCTCTTTCCTTAGGCCATATCTATTCTGCATAGACTGGGAGCTATGAAAAGTATTGTTTTCAGTTTGTGTGAGGTAGGTTGTAATACCCTTCTTTATCCAAGATTGAAAGGTGCAGTCACGGTTGGGAGGGAATTCTGTATCAAATGCACACCATCTGAACAGGTACAACATTTTTTCAATTCGTGTCAGATTGACCACATTCCTCCAAATTTTCAGCGTTAGACTTATCCAACAATTTAACTCCCCCAATTGAGCTACCAGCCCTCTATCACCAATCAAGGCCTGTAAGGGGAGTCCAGCCAACATTTTAAACTCAATTTCCTTACACTTGGCCCTATAGTCCTCGTTACACCAATACAGAAGTGGGACCAACTGGGATGCATAAAAGTAGTAATTGAGGCGTGGGAGAGCCATGCCACCCATTTCCTTACTTAACTGTAGGGTTCTATAGCGGACCCTAGGCTTTTTCCCTGATAAACCGGGATATCTGCTTATCCCATTCCCTGAATTGTGCGGCTGGCACCTCAACCGGGAGAGCTCTAAATAGGTACAGCAATCTTGGTAGCACTATCATCTTAATTGCATTTATTCTGGAGTTCAGGCTTAAATATTGAACAAGACTCCATCTATGTAAATCTGCTTTTATCTTCAGAGATACAGGCTCATAACTGGCCCGTAATAGAGCTGATAAATCTTTAGTCACCATTACTCCTAAGTATTTTATTCCCTCGGCTGCAAATAACCATTTTTAAATTGTATCTGTAGTTGCTTGTAGCCTGTTCCAAAAAACACTTCATTTTTCCCCATTTTTTTTCAGATGAATCTATGAAAAGTGCCAAAGATAGCAGCGAGCTCGACAGGTGGCGTTGGGGGATCTTGTCAAAATTTATGGAATTATGAACACAGGAAAGTACCACCAGAGTTTCAGCCACCGTCTAGAAAGAGTCTGATTGGCAATGGCTTCATTTTTTTAGCATGACAATGATCCCAAACACACTGCCAACGCAGTAAAAGTATACCTGGATAGAAAGGCACAAAAAGCAACTGCACAGCCTCTGTTTTTGCCTTCTGCTTTATTTCTATGAATTTCTGTGAATGTTTCAATAAATGCCAGCACCTATTTCCAGTTATCATAACAAAAGATAAAGAAATGAGGGGGGCCTTAAGACTTTTGCACAGTAGTATAGATGGAATTTAAAGAGAGACATAAGTGAGATGTGATGATCTCATTTGGTTATTTTCACTATATAAACCTTTCTACAACATGCTTTCATGGGCTGAGAGAAACCATGTTGTGATTTGTAAGTGAACTGATCCTCATGCGTAAAATAGGTGGAGTTCCCGCTTCGAATGGAAACACAAAGAAAGACATTATTGAGAAAAGGTGGAAACTGCGTTGACACATGGCTTCAATTTAGCACAATAAAAGACATTTTACATTTTTTTCAACATTTTAATGACTTCACTTGTCATTGTCAGTCATCAAACAAAACCACGACTAATTCCATCTCCACATGAAATCCTAATATATCGCTGCAGGGTGATATTGTTTGAGTTCATGTTGGCAAACGTTAAGAAAGAACACTTTCTCCATTCTTAACCTTAAAAGGCGAGCACACTCCCACACCCAGGAAACAGCAATATTTACAGTACACACTGCTTTATAAAGCAGGATCCCTGCTGACTTAGAGGATGAATTGTTTCCTTTAAAGTCAACCTAGTGGGGCAGCCAGGACGCCATCTATCTTTTTCTTAATCTATCTTAGCATGAGCGATCAACCAGCGCTGCTCTGCCTGGGCTCATTTTAAGTCTGTTAAAGCTTTTTAACAACATCACTGGATGTGAAGTTTCCCCCTTAGCCATACCATTTTATGTCCTGCAGTATTTAGCTTGGCAAAGACTTTGAACATCCATTTCCTGTGTTGACGGCGCAGTCACAGCAAGCCCTCGAGTCACTCCATCATTTCAAGTCATAAACGCATGTGCTTGCAGTGCTGTTCTCCTTGCCGTTCTTTGTCACAAAAAAATTCAAAACCAAGACAAATTCCTCAAGTGGGAGTCGAGATAGCGGATTAAAATAGCATGGGAAGAAGACGTTATGAGTTATGCCCAATAAAACAGAATGACAATTTTTAGCAGTAAATACCAAAGAAGGATTAAGAGTTGCAGAGAGCAGACTGTGTGCAAACATAGCAGGCTTGAGCAATGCCAGGCAAATAGCAGTCTGATCCACAGGAGCAAAACTCACAGCTGGAACACGCTCAAGTCCCAGAGACAGATTATAAGCGGCATTGATAGGGCATGGGAATTGCAATGTCAGGCTTGTAATAACTGTTATGTATGCTGATGCTGTGCTGTTGCTATGGTGAAAAATGAGTAGGCTGTTAAGAAGCTATCTAACTCCTGCTGACCCTGAAACCTGTCTCACAAACAAACTTCACTCGTCCTCTACATTTAAGTGGCAACCGACTGGAGTAAGAGGCGGCTTCACAAACACATATTATTCAGCACTCTGCAGATAATTCAAAGCAGTAAACCAGACGATGGCTTTGACTAGATCAAAGAGCCCAAACTGAAATGTTAGCATGTGGTACTTTCATTGCCCGATGCTAACAGCATCAAGTCTAATGAAGCGTGCAAAACCAATTGGAGTTTTCATTTGGACTCTATGGAGGATATAAAAACAGGAAGAGGAGG
This sequence comes from Pterophyllum scalare, assembly GCA_024447675.2. Taxonomy (NCBI): domain Eukaryota; kingdom Metazoa; phylum Chordata; class Actinopteri; order Cichliformes; family Cichlidae; genus Pterophyllum; species Pterophyllum scalare. Next base: position 32,547 of record JAMQGT020012504.1, on the reverse strand, counting down.
GAGGAAAGATGGAAAGAATAGTGTGCAGGTTTGGTAGGTAAAATCTATGGCATTAGGAGATGGATGTAGACTTCAGAAGGGCCGATCTGTAATCCTTTTTTATGTCTTGAAGGCTTTCAGATGTGGAACTCTCTGCCTGCATGGAGGATTAGTTGAAATTCAGCTCTTCAATGGCTGCTGATTTGAAGCTGATTTGAAGAAGATAAGGTGGGTAAATCATTCTAGATTGACTGTGAAGAGATCCCCGTCTGTGTTTGTGTGCCAGTCTCACCTGTCCAGGTCATCTCTCTTCATGTCATAGTTCTTGAGCACTCGGAGCAGCTGCATGTCCTGGCTGATGAAGCAGGGAGGCAGCAGGCCGTGGATCCCCACCTGGAGACGCTCCTCCAGGGAGAAAGCCATGCCCTACAAGCATATGCAAAAAAAAAAACCACAATCAAACTTGATTATATGCCATTATAATAACACACATGCTCTTCAGACTGGGAAAAAACATTGACTACTAAATTTGTTCAAGAGCACATCAGCTTCACCAGCTACAGATGATGGAGGGAGTTGTCTTTGCAGCTGACTTTGGGTCACACTCCGTGGCCAGTAAAGTCAAGACTGTAGTAGACTTACAGCACAGGTTGCAATCATGCTATGAACTGTGAATAAATGAATATTTTTGGAAGATATTCATCAGCCATTTGTGTTCAAACATTTCTGTGACCTGAGGGAGTTGGCACATCAAACATGTCCTCTGCTCCAGCTGTTTGCTCTGAGAGGGAGCTCCCTCTCACAGATGCCACTGCTAGCTCACATTCTGGTGTGATGTCAACATTTACCAACATATATCCTCAAAGCCACACACATGACAGGGCTCAGGCTAATAACCTGTTTCACTTTGACCTCTGCTTTGGCTTTTATCTTGCTCACCCCTGACCTCCAAACTGGAATATGGAAAATAAGAGACAGTGATCTCACTCAGTGTGTTAAAGTGACACTAGAAAGAGGTGAGGCACTTTAGCTGCTTCAGCTCTTCTGAAAGGATGAGTGTCCCCAAAGAACCCAATACAAGCATCAAGCCCACATTTAAGACTGGAACAGCTTCCACTATTCTCTGCAAGTGAGGCATGATATGTCGGGCATTTTCAAACCATAAAAGTGCAGCGACCCGGTGAAAGCTCAGCTTCAACACGCCAGCTCTTGCTGCTGACTAGTGAGACAGAAGTGAAGCACGGCTGTAAACGTCTCTATATTGGATTCCATCCCCGGGCCACCAAGCATTCGCATACAACCTTGCCAAGCCACCGGCACTTTCTGTGTTTCTGGTTGTGTTAAAATGGTTCTGAGGTTGTAAAAAAAAAAAAAAAAAAAAAGGCACTTGATCACAGGACCCGCTGCTAAAGAGAAGCAGAAAAGCATGAGATGCAGAATAATAAAATTCAGCGACAGACACGCTTCAAATTAGGTTTACATGATTTGAATAAAAAGCAGATGGTTTCCAAACTGTTGGTTTTAGAGTTAATCTCACTGATTCTTTGGGAGAATGAAAGGATGAAACAAGCAAAAACATGCTGTTTCCCTTTTGGCAGCAGGAATGAATTTTGTGTTTTCTTAATTGTCTACAGGCAAGCAGGAATTGCTATATGTCACTACATAAGTTAACAGCGTGTAAGCATAAATCTATCTTACTTAGTGACTGTACTAAATCTAAGCATGACTCGGGAAAAACAAGGCATCTGTCATTTGAGACGCTGAAATGCGAGCCCCGATCTGTCTGTCGTTAGCTGAGGCTCTGGGAAGTCTGTACTTAACGGACCTCAAAAGGACAGAAGCAGCTCTGAATTACAACCTTCCCCAATTATCAAAAAAGATTTTCTATTTTTCAGAGAACCAGCTGTTCTCATCAGACTTTGTGTGAGTTTGGAGCAGCAGCTGGCCCGAGATGCACCGCTGCTCTGCCGTCTGCAGCAGCAGACCACGTGAGAGTCTTAAAATACACGAGGCAAAATGAGCTTAATATGAGGCTATAAAGTCAGATTCCTCACAACGTTCTTCCATTAGCTGAGATGCACTCACTGCAGCACTTACTGATGTCCTCTGCGGACTGGCTGCTTTAGACGCAACTCACATTTGAACACTGAAGTTAAAAAACACTCACACACACCCACACAAACAGACAAACGGGAGCCTTTAATTAGCCGAAACACACTTTATTTGCGTTGGCTTGCATTTCCTTTGGGAAAAACAGTCTCCTTGCACAGATTAACTGAACAGATTTGCACACATGTAGCGCCATAATTAGCCTGCCCAATTGTGTGCTCACATTCTACTTTCATATTGCTTTAACTGCTCTCAGACCCATTAGAAATCACTTGCACTTGGACTTTCAGATTTTATGCACAGGAGGGGTTTAAGAACAATATTTGCACGTTAGCTGAGTGCTTTTTTAAGCTGCTTAATGACTCAAATCAAACGCACCCAAAAATGTGTCCTGTTTCCATTTCAGTTTTTTTTTTTTACACCACTTTACAGCAGGTAGACATCAGTCATGACATTATATCTTTAAAAGCTGACATATTAGCACATGTATCCACAAAGGCACTTATTTTTGGTACTTCAAAGAACTTTTATTACATGCTAAAGTAAGCTGGTTGTTCATTTTGTACGAGCAATGCTAACCACTATGAGCATTAATAATGGATGCATTCCTTTCCAGTATTCACTTCCAATGTTAGAAAGTAACTGAGAGCAGTTGTGTTTGTAGTCTTTGTGTTTAATCTGGTGCACATTTCACCACTGAACTGCAGCTGTCCGTGTTCTGCCCTGCAGCCTTGGTGAGCTTGGCAATGGTGCACATGAACCTGTTGTCCACCTGTTGCATGTTCTGGCTGGATCAGCCTTCCAGCTCTGAGCAGATCACCTTGAAAGGAAAATAAGAGCTATCACTGTGAGTTGGGGCTGCCACACCTCGTCTAGCCAGCAGATAGGGAAATGAGAAACAAAGAAATAGTAGTGTAGAAGGAAACTTTGCAATCAGTGGTGCACGGTGTTGTTCACTCAGACAGAAAAAGCAAAATCATAAATTTTGAAGTAGGTTGTCAGATATATTTTTGCAAGCATTGCAAGTATATATGTGAGATAAAAATTTCATTAACTCACATATTTAAGGAAGGAGGAGAAAGAATGCCATCCAGTCAGATAAATGATAATGCATAGATGTGATGTTTATGCTGATAACTTTGTATTAATGATTAGCACACAATAACATCTTTTGCACCCACAGCAGTGTTCACAGTCCTTGTGCTTTATTGCCAGTAAAACTTTTATTCATATTCAAAAATATGTGCCTGGTGTGATCTTGTTTTGCAAGTGACGTCTGTGGCTTGGGAAACAAGAGTGTTTTCCTTTAGGTAGAAACACACATAACCATTTAACATGTTTACTTTGGATCGCATGCTCTAAAGAAAAGAAGACAGAAGAAAAAAATATGCAAGACAGGAAATAAATATTGAATTTGCACTGTACAATACGTGATGTATTGTACAGTGCAAATTACCACACATCATTAAGAATAATTCAGAGGCTCCCAGTGTCACATGTGAAACAGTTACCATTCTTGGAGTCTGGTCTTAAATGACCAATTAACATCCCTGAAAAAGGATTGGGCAGCTTGGCAGTCCAGAGGGGGAAACACTGTGCAGCAGAGTGATTTTATGTTTGAAGATAAAACTTGTTGGGTCAGACCCAGCCACTGGTGATGACAGGAGACGAGAGCAGGGGTGGGATTGGTACATGAGAGGGCTTCATGGCAAGAAAGATTAGCAGTACATGGTTCAGAGAGTTTAGCAGGGGAAAGCGTGGGAACCGTTGACACCAGATTTGACATCTTTTTGACTTTTGACTTGAATATTGACTTTGGACCGTCCTTGTTTTTAGCATGTAAAAAGAACTGCCAATCTCTTCAGTTTCAGCATCTGTTTGTCTTTCAGTCGACGTGCCTGTAGATCGACCTAATAATGTTCAAAGGAGACCGCTCTCTCAGCACAAGCCAGAGTAAATATACTTAAGGAATGGGTTTGAATTAGCTTTCATCTTACTGGTGACAGCTGCACACCAAGAAAAATGTGGTACATAGCTTTCTGAAATTTATATATACATACATATATATATATATATATATATATATATATATATATATATATATATATATATATATATATATATATATATATATGAGACGGACACAAGTAATTCTAATTACCTAAATGAGGTGACATGCTAACAAGGATATTCTTAATAGAGTAAATATCAATATTTGCCTTGACTATATTTTCTTGCTTTATGTTCTTCAAAACCAAAGTATGGTGACAAACATACACACTCATGTATACACACAAACCATCCCTATGTTTGTTTGTCTAAACACAGGTTTGTGAAAGTTTCACTGCTGTACTGCCTGCCCCGTCTCTCTTGTTCGGGAGCCCTGAACTGGGTTGGGCAGGATAAACCCTCGAAAGCTTCCACATGGCCCTGGCCACATCTGAAGTGCCCGCACCCTGTGCCAACACATGTGAAGCCCGCAGCGTCCATGTTCCAGAAGCCACAGCAGCAACCTTAACCTGTAATCTACCCACTGGGCAGTGCCAGCTTTTAACCTTGGACTGCTGCCATGCCCACCCCTAAACACTCAGTGGAGAGAGGAAACAGCTAATTAGCTCACCAGATGGCTAAACAAGAAAGTTGAAAGTACAAGTTCTTTGAAGCTGATAAAATGCCTTTCTCTTCTTCCTAGGGAGTTCAAAGTTGGGACTGGTGCAACTTTTCAGTATAAAGATTTAGAAACCTAAACATTCTGCTTTCTCAGCCTTTTAATTTTCTTTAGCCACTACCATACAGAGTTCAGTCTAACATCGAGCTCGTAAGGAGGCTGACAGTAAAGCCACTCCCTTCATTACGGTTCAAATGCGCCCTCATATAGAAATTCCTCAATGCCATGAGAGGCAAGGGCTTCTTATCACATCAATAACACTGTCCAGAAACCTTTCTCACATTGTTCTCATATTTCACTGTGAAGAGCATGCAGTGAATGCAGTATGCCAGAATTTCCTACACACATGGTGACAAATTACAAACACAAGTTAAACAAATGTATTCATTCACTCATGCAGCAGGATTATTATAGTTAACGAAAATGAACGAAATTAAACTGAAATTAAAAGGAAAAAATGATAACTAACTAAAACTGAATTGTGAGTTTACAAAACTAACTAAAACTAACTAAAATTATAGATAGTCATTTTTTAAAGTCTTGTGGATTGATATGAAATAATTTTTTCCACTCTCCGAGTTTAAGCTCAGAGCGCCATCGGGCAACTGTGTGCTAGTGGTGGGCGGATCGATCCAAATATCGATAATATCGATACCCACGTTGGTATTGATATTGATCAATACTAGTGTAATAAGATCGATACTTTAGCTTCAGTTTCTCTCCTGTATGCAGTGCTGCAGTTTTATCAAAGATGCGAGCTGTCTAAGTGCTGCTCCTGTCACACCACAGAGCAGGCACACTTTGCTCCTCCCCTCCCTGCAGTGTTTTGACATTATACTGTCACCTGACATGTAACACATTTTACTTGAGGCAAAAAAGGAATTCGTCAGCACTTCCGGCACTGCCCCTACTTCCAGCCCACGATTTAATGTCAAAACTATTAGACAATTTGGCCCTTTAAGTTACTTTTTTGATATTTCGCTTTCCTCTCCAATTAAAAGGAGTTATCGAAATGTCAAAAAAGCAACTTAAAGGGCCAAATTGTCTTATATTTTTTACATTAAATCGAAGGCCGGAAGGTGGGGGGTGGGGCCAGAAGTGCAAATGTTTTATAATGTTGTGGAGTGATAGTTTTGTACAGCTTGTTTATTTAAGAAAAAAATCCAGAAAATTATTGAATGGATATTTTTTATTACGTTTTTGTATTATACTTTCTAAACACTCTACCTGAAAAAAGCTTTATTTTTTTTATTGAATGATCATTTTGTACACTTTATTTAAGAAAAAAATCCAGACATCACAATGTATGGGGAAAATTGTTTTGTTGCTGTTCTATTGTTTCAGAATAAAAACTTTTATTTTGATAAAGTATTTTCTATTTACCTATAAACTTTGCCCAATTCTATTCTGGCTTTTAACTAATTAATGATCCAAAGTAAAGAAAAAAAAATCACAAAACACTTAAACTTCATGAAAATTCTTCATAATTATTAAAAAGTATCGGTATCTGTATCAGTATCGGCGATACTGGCCCTGTATAGATCAATACCAAATATTGCAGTATCGCACACCACTACTGTGTGTGTGACACACCGCGCTGCTCCTCACAGTAATGCAGCGGTCTGCAGAGAAAGCAGCAGAGTCCCATATGGAGTTTTTTTTTTTTTTACTATGATAGCACAGATAGCAGGGAGTGTGTTGTTGTGGATGATGAATAATGCGCGGAACACTCTTCAGTCAGGAAAAAACACCAACATCAAAGTCCACTTGAAAAGCGCACACAAGGCAGCTACGGAAACCACTCTGATCCTACGAGGTAACCGGGCATGCACCTCTGCAGAAACGTGACTACTCATCGGGTCCACGCAGCCCGCAACGTTGTGATTAACCTGTTTAGTCCTTGTGCGTTTCTGGCTACTTTATCAGTGAGAGAATAACAATCAGGAATAATAATCAAAGCATCAATATAGGGGATCACAAATGTCAGCAAATTCCTGGAGGGAGACTGCTGAAACTATCGGGATGGATATGAGAAAATTAAGAAAGTGAAAAAACAGAGACAAATATGTTTGCAGCCAAAAAACTGAGCACAAAGAGCGAGGACCAAAAAACACCAGCACACAACCACAAGGTAATTAACACACAATCCAGCTACACATGCATAAATGCGGACATGAGGTCGGCCACTTCCATAGGCTGTGTACAGAGGCTGCAAAGACCCTGCAAATCTAATTAGCAAGCGTCTAACCAAGCTAGCTCCAAAACAGAAGCAGCTTCAGGTGGAGAACATCAGGATGCAGCTGGATTTGACCTTTGACTCCTTCAAAGAGTTTGTTTTTGTCGAACACCACATGTAGGTGTTGTTAATCTGCTGCACTGATGCTGAAGTTTATTGTGGAGTTTATTGTAGAATTTATTGAGTTTTGGAGTTCATATTTTCTTTGTTTCTCCCTGTTGATGTTCATGTGTGTCCTTAATGTTACACACATTTAGCATGGAGTGCTGCTGTCTTGTGAACAGTTGGTTGTTGAATATATTTCTTTAAAGGGTACCTGATTAAGTAGAAAATAGCTAAAACTAATACTGAAACTAACTAAAACTAAGCATAAAACCAAAAATAAAAACTAATAAAAATGAGCAAAACCACTCTGAAAACTAATTAAAACTAACTGAATTAGAGAAAAAAGTAAAAACTAACTAAAACGTAAACTATAATGTAAAATCCAAAATATTATAACCCTGTCATGCAGTCTAATCTTAAAAGATCAGTCCATTTTCCTTATAGGACTGAGAAAAGGGCAGTATCTGCTGGGGAGGCAGGAGAAGCTTTTCAGAGTGTAATGGAGTCACTGAGGTCAACATAGATGAACCTGCACACTTGAACTAACTTAAATTCAAGGCCCTCCATCTCATCATATCCACCAAGATGATGATGTAGAGACTGCTTGTTCTCAAGCTCTGTACAATTCAGTAGCAATATGGACTGAAAAAACAAAGTCCACAGTGGAAGCACCACCCCCACCCCATCCCACCCAAAAAAGAATGCACATCCTTGAAGGGGCCACACAAATCTCCATATTTACAGCCCGTTACCAAAACAAACAATTCCCCTTTTTGAAAACAGTACAGGGGTGAATTTTTAACACACATTGCATGACTAATGTTGTGGCTGCTTTGAGTGGCAGGTGGGAGCCACTAGCTCTCTGCTACGCTTTCCCTTAGCTGATTAGAATTACTGAAATGGACCTCTCAGCTACATCTGTGGTGTTACTGCTTTCTGGAGCATTTTTGATACATGATCTGACACGTATTATATTCATACTGCTCAATGTATTGGAAAAAGGATGTTGAATATGGAGCTTTCAGGCTGGAAAGAAAGAGGAAGACCACAGAGAGGATGGATGTGACAGAAGGTTGGTGTGACAGAGGAAGCAGCCAAAAGAGTAAGAGGAATACATTCAGTGGCTGCACCTTTATAAGCTTGCTAACATTAGCTGATAACTTGGCACTCAGACCTCACATCCAAATATGTTTACTTCTGGGTCCAAAATAATAAGCTGAATTTCAAAATTTTACAAATATCTTAAGGAATATGGATGTGTGGATGTAAAACAAAGAAATAAACTCATAGTGGAAGTAGACAAAATATTCTTTTCCATCACAGTCCTTTCTTTTCTCTCCTTTTTTGTATCAAAAATCTGGCTTGGAGTTTCACTGTGAGACTAAATAACTGGTCTAGAGGAGACAGTTTTGTCAATGTGCTGAAAAACACAAACACTATCCAAAAATTGAAACCTCAAAACCCTTGCAACTTCCTAAGAAAACTTCAGAATGATGTAATTCTGCACAAAGCTAAGATGAATCAATTTGTAAGATTCACAGATAAGAAAAAAGTGAAGGGGGGGAAGGATATTTAATAACATAGACAAACATTTTATTTCCAAATAATTTCCTCAGCCACACAGGCTGAATTTAATCTTGCTCCACTTCTTACCATATTCCCTGAGCTTCAATGTTTCTTCTGTAGAAACAGCCACTATTGAGAGTGACCAGAGCCTAACACGATATGGAGGCCTTTCCCCATTGAGCCTCTCTCAACCACAGTCACAGATCAGACAGGGAGACAAAAGCCCACAGGCCTTCAACAGGGAGAGGGCTCAAATGTTTGGCACTGAGATAAGACCTGGCAGAGATGTGTGTGGTCACAGAGCACTCCTCTATTCAGTACTGTGTGGGAGAGGGAATGCTTTCTTTTCATAAGAGGGAGAGCCAAGGCAATACACAACATGGCATTCCTGTACAATTTGTTTATCGCTTGATGAAAATGAAAATCTATAGAGATAGCCATCTAAACCCCACTTCCTCTCATCCATCTGTTGCATCCTAGTGCACCTTTTTTTCTTTTTTAAAATGTTTTTCTCATTGTTGAACCTAATGATTCAGTGGTATTTATGAGAGGTGGAAATGCAAAGTGAAAAAGACTAAATAGGGCTTGAAAACAAAGACATTTATAAGGTGTTAATACTAGGGATGCACCGATCCGATATTCAGTATCGGCCCGATCCTGGCCTAAATTACAGGATCGGATATTGGAAAGAAATTTTAAAAATGCAATCCGAGTCGACCCACATTAGCATTACAGTTCTCCATTGTCTTCTTCTTCTTGTGGATTTGCAGTTGACCAAACCAGCTTAGAGCTGCAATACCGCCACCTACCAGAATGGAGTGGGGATCAGGAAATAACCCCCACAGTCCTCCGACGCTGCGACGGATTCCCTTTGACACTGAGTGGATGATCGCTGACATTTTTGTCCACACCTCCACCGCTCTCTGCGTGTTTGTGTGTTGTGCTCGCTGTGCTGAGAATTTCAGCTGTTATTTTTTTTTCTACTTCAGGTCCCGGACATACTGCTAGCGAGCGCCGCGTCAGGTACCGGAAGGACTCCTTCCCCGTCAAAATATTTTTTATACTTCATCCCTGATTAGTGACTAAATATAGACCTGCAGTAGAAACCTATTTAGGAGAATGCTTGTGAACATAAAGCATTACAAGATTACGCTTGCGCAGCCTTCAGTTTTTCGACATAAACACTGATAACACAACAACAGCAGTCAGCTGATCTACCTGCAGTCAGTCTGCACAAGCGCAAAGAGGCGGAGCCGGTGAGCTCAGATGGAGTGGAAGAAAGCTTTTCTCCCTGTAAGCACCATTAAACCTTTACTGGGAAACAGCTCGAGGTCGTTCATCAACCACCTGATCAGTAAGTGAAGAAAAGAGAACTTTGTAGCTGCTCCATCCACCCTGTTTGTTTCATACAGGGAAAAACTGCAGTACTGAAGTTAAAATATGCAGATGAACTGGTAATGTGAAAAAAGTATTTCTTATCCAGTTACTCAGGTAACTGATGGAATAATTGATAGAATACTCAATTACTAAATTAAGCGATAGTTGCAGCCCTACTGAAATTTGCAACATACCATAAGCCAATGCATCACCTTCTGACATAGAAGCAACAGGATTCAGGTGATAGAGTGATTGTTGTTAAGTAAGTAAAGTTTATTTATATAGTGCTTTTCACAGACAAGAAGTCACAAAGCACTGTACAATAATTAAAACACAATATCAAAAAACCCAGATAAAACACCATGTTAAAAACATATTAACATTACCATATTAAAAGAAAAAGAATAAAAATAAAGTCAACAGAAAGCCTGGTTAAACAGAAAAGTTTTTTTAAGATGCCACAGAGTCAGCTAAATGGAGTTGGAGTGGTAAACAGTTCCAGAGCTTTGGTGCCACTGCCTGAAAAGCTCTGCCCCTCCCTGGTTCTTAGTCTTGTACATGGGACAACTAAAAGATTGTTGACTGTTGACTTATGTAAAATGTATCCCGGCATTTAAAAAACAATTGTTGTTTTTTTTTTGTTTCAGTATCGGCCGATATCGAAATGTAAAATATCGGTATCGGTATCGGCCCTAGAAAAAAATTCGTGCCATCCCTAGTTAATACATGTCTTTAAACAAAGGACACTTGATGTGCAAGTCACAATCTGAAGGCCAGAGCCAGGAATCATTATGATTACATGGATTTTGGATTCTTAAAGATTTGATGTTATGGTGCTATTTGACCTTTTTTTAAAAAAAAAAACAAGGAAAAAAAAAGCTAATGAAGAGCTATTTTAAACATGGCAACCACATTTTATTTGACAAAAGTTGTTCCAAAGTAGATCTGAAAATCTTTTTTTAAATATTCATGCAGTGAATATTTTGCAGGCTGTTTCAGATGCTGCAGTGTTGTGAAAAAGTCCTCTACTAAAAACAATTAAAGGAATGTTTTTTAATCAGAGTTTAGCATCAAGTCAAATAAACTGCTGTTATATTGATCTGGTCAGTAAGTAGCAGAGGGGATTGTTAATCAGTTTCAGCTGCTTTGTGGTAATGAAATTAACAACAGGTGCACTAGAGGGACAACAATGAGACAACACCCAAAAGGAATGGTTTCACGGGTTGAGGCCGCTGACATGTTTCCCCTCCTCAGCTTTTCTGACTGTTTTTTCACTAGTTTTACATTTGGCTAGGGTCAGTGTCACTGACACTACTGGTAGCATGAGGCGATACCTGGACCCTACAGATGTTGCACGGGTAGTCCAACTCCTCCAGGATGGCACATCAAAACTTGCCATTTCCAGATGGTTTGCTGTGTCTCCCAGCACAGTCTCAAGAGCATGGAGGAGATTCCAGGAGACAGGCAGTTTTTAAAGGTTGATTTAATTTATTGAGATAAAAAACAAAAATCTATCCAAGCTTGCCTGGCTGTATTTGAAAATGTAATTGCCCCCTAAACCTAATAACTGGTTGTGCCAGCCTTGGTAGCAATCAAGTATTTGTGATAACTGTCAACACACTTAGCCAGCTTTTTGAGTTTTTGGATTTTCATGGTTGGTTTCTTTGTTTACACCCTCAGGCTATTCTTAGTTTTAGTTTTGCTATCTACTATCTACTGCTATTTCATTCGACGAATGTAATGAATGTAACAGGACTCACATATTCCTAAAAGTGAAACTTTTGTCTCGTCGGTCCACAGAATATTTTCCCAAAAGTCTTGGGGATCATAAAGATGTTTTTGAAACGAGCCTTTTTGGTCAGCCATTTTTGCTCAGTCTCTTTCTTATTGTCGAGTCATGAACGCTGACCTTAACTGAGACAAGCGAGGCCCGCAGTTCTTTAGATGTTGTTCTGGGGGTTTTTTTTGGTGACCTCCTGAATGAGTCGTTGATGCACTCTTGGAATAATTTTGGTAGGCCGGTCATTCCAGGGAAGGTTCACCGCTGTTCCAAGTTTTCCCCATTTGTGGATAATGGCTCTCACTGTGGTTCTATGGAATCCCAAAGCCTGAGAAATGGCTTTGTAACCCTTTCCAGACTGATAGATCTCAGTGACTTTGTTTCTCAGCTGTTCTTGAGTTTCTTTAGATCATGCTGCTTTTTAAGATCTTTTAGCCTACTTCACTTTGTCAGACAGGTTCTACTGACTTCTTGATTCAGCAAGTCTGGCAGTAATCAGGCCTGAGTGTGGCTTGTGAAACTGAACTCAGCGTTCCAAAAGATGTGGTTAATCACAGTTAATTCATGATTTAACAATTATCTTTTTCACATGAAGTCCGGTGGGTTTGGATAGTTTTTTTCCCTTAATAAATGAAGATATTATTTAAAAACTGCATTTTGTATTTATTCAGGTTATCTGTCTAATATTTGTTTGATGATCTGAAGCATGAAAGTGTAAAAAATATGC
>JAMQGT020012504.1:0-15000 GCA_024447675.2 Pterophyllum scalare | reverse complement strand
AGTTCAATATTAGAAGAAGACACCAGAATATTGTCTTATATACTAAACATATATGCCTGCCTCATCTCTTTTTCTTCTCCTTATTTTCTGTCATATGTATTCTGTTACAATGATGGATGCTCATAGTAAACATGGCCAAAGTTTCAAATAAAGAGGTCAGCTTATGTACAAGTAATCCCAGCTCAGACTTCAGACTGCTCTGAACACTTCATTTTAGATTTTTCTGCATGATGTTACAGAGAGGTGATATACTTAATATGGCATATACATTATAAAAAGGACTTTGTATATAGTCATCTTAGGCACAGAGCACATTCAGAACTCCACACATGGCAGATAATTATACGTTAGCTGGACCATGGTCTCTGATATATGGGAATGCTTTTCTGTTAAACACATGGCAGGTGTAGCAGTCTGTCCATGAGTTTCATAAAGGTCGTGTTTTCTTTTTAAAGAACTTGAAGGTTTTGTACTTGCATACTTGTAAAACTGATCAGTGACTTGAACAAATATTTTGCCTTCAACGCCTAATGCAGTCTACTGCAGTGTTTTTTGTTTTTTGTTTTTTATGTCCACCTAAGCTCTCACTTTTGTATGTTTGCATTCAGTGTGATGGCACAGTGAGAAGCCAGATACCCCCATCTGTTTCCTGCTAAACTGGCAGCCATAGCAGGGTTCAAGAGGATTGCCCTCTGAATACAGCCCTTTAAATCCATCCTTTCCTCTCAGGAGGAAGACAAAATGCACACATCAGCTCCCAGCCATCTCCTCTCAGGATCTTAAAGCCTGACTAAGCTTTTCCCAAAGAATACCTTGCAGCAAATGTGCCATGTCAGGCCTGCATGTGCACCTAAACAAATCAGGTCATTAGCAGACAATCTTTGTTCAGAGGGCCAAACGCATCCATCAGGAAGCTAACTAGTGGTTTCTCTCTCAACATTTCAGCTGCATGTTGTTAGCAATGCTGTCAAAGAAAAGCAATGAGAAAAAGAGCTCTAACAAACTGGGAACTGGATCCACACGAGAACTTTTAGGACTGATATTATAAACCTTTTTCATAAAAAATGTATAACTATTATTGTTTTATTTGACATAAAAAGTTATCTTAAGGACAATGATGTACTGTAAATTGTTAATGGCAACTTTATGGGTTTTTTGTACTCAAATAAAAGTACTAGTAAGAAGTAAAAACTATACAACCAGAAGTATTTTTGCAACCATAAGACAGAATGCACAACACAGGCCATTAGACAGAATGCAGGTTTTGGACACTTCTGTATTTGCTTCCCCTTTTCCCCATCTAGCTTTTATAATTTCTGTGTTGTAACTGTTAGTACTGCTCACTGCTCATGCAGATGACTTAAGAAACTATGTTTCTTTGTGTTTGCAATCTTGATGTTTTAATAAGTAAGGAGAGTTTTGTGAATTTTTCACCATATCTTTATAAAAATGCATTTATGTATGTTTTTTGCTGGTGTCCTGGCATTTCTTTGACCTTTTTTAAAATATATATCATCCTTCATTTTGTGTTAAGTAGACAAGACAGAAATATAGAAATAACCAGAGAAGCAATCTTAGCATAATGAGAAGCATGAACACCACAAATTGTGTTTGAAGTTTTGTGCGTAAGTACCACTGGCTTCAACAGCATTTCTTCTAAAACTTTCAAAACTGAGTAAAGCAACACATCTCTTGTCCAAATCTGCACTTAGAGAGCAGATAAACTCTGAGCGTGGAGTCACTTTCATGGGTTGCGATCTCCTCCTAGCAGCCCTGAGTTCTGAGACTGACCCACAAGTTCATCTTAAATCCTCCAGCTCAAACAAATATGCAAACGCAGGGCTCCTTAAATCAAGAGGTGCCAACTTGTGAATGTACAGACACGCTTTTTGGTCAAACAGCCTTGAGAGCCGAGCTGCTGTTGACTCAGGGAGGGCAGCCTTAAAGTGGGTGGAGGCAGCAGACATGTAGGGCTCCTTAAACACATCCAGTTCCCTTGAGGCAGCCCTTTTCATGCTGCACAATCCAGGTCCCTTAGGAGCCTGAGAGTTCCTGGAAAAATGTCCAAAGCCCTTAAGAAAACATTCACTCTCAGCTAGTACTGCAGCATTCATCGGACACGCTCAGGTGATAGTATGAGCCTCGACAGCAACGTCTGACTCTGCAAGTGACTGTCTTGTTATGAAACCTCCTGTTTTTTTTCTGCTGCAAAAAACAAGTAAAACCCTCCAGCTGATTAATGCAGACAGGAAGACACAAATAAAACAGATGCCTCAGTGAAGAGTCCACTGGGTGACCTGTCTTAATGGAACAGGAAATCTCCCACAGACAGCCAATCCAATTTCAGAGTCTGCCCTAAAATAACTGTCTAATTCTGTCGTCAACTCCCAGAAGGAAGAACAGACGTGTCGTAAAAGCGGCTTTTGCACTGGCCCTCCTACATTGTGTCAAAAAGCAGCCTGTCTCACCTCTGCGACTTCAGTTAACTCACTTTATGTGATCAAATATAAACTTCCTCCAGTGAAATGTCTTTCTGTCCATTTTCTTATCCAACATTGGGTACTGGGGGGAGATAAAGTCTATCAAAGCAGCCATAGTTTAGTTTTCAGTTTCTTTGTGTTTTTGAACGTGGCTTCTATGTTCCCTGTGTTTTCTGTTTGCGAGCTTATCCTCCCTACCCCCACCCCTTTTTTCAGATTACTTTGTGCTTTATTTTGAAGGTCATTTCCTCATGTGGCTTTCTAACTTTTTACTTCCTTCCTTTGTGCATTTTCCTGCCCCTGTTGCTGCATTGACTGAATTCACCTGGGCCTTATTATCCCTCAGTCTTTGTCAGGTTGGTGTCACTACTCACTCGGGTTCCCAAGTTTCCTTTGTAGTTCTTCTTGCTGGTTCCCTGTATTAGTATTTTGGCTTTTTTGGAAAAATGCTTTATCAAGAAAGCTTTTTTCCTTTTTTTTCCCTGCAGTTGAGTCCACCTAATCATTTTTTATTACCAATGTAACACCTGTGAATCTACTGTTACAGTAAAAAAAAAAACCAAACATGTAAAACAAACACCTCTCTTTACAATACAACTATTGCTACAGTTAAACAAATGTTGGGTCATCAGTGACACCGTAGGTTGCAGTTAGTGGTAAAGTCATGGCTTTTCATTTTTAAAAAAGTTATAGCTTTGCCAGTTTTTCACTACCCTCTTTGAGCTGGATGAGTTTGCCTTTGTGTCAACTTTATGTGTCATCAAATCTGAAGACTGTATGAATGGATTTGCCCTTGTGAGGAAATCTACTGATCGCAACAATTCCTTAAGTGACTTTGCCGCACAATTTCACTGCTCTAACTGCAGGTGTGATCAGGCTTTTACCCTGTTGACTGAAGGCCATTAACACTAATCACCTTCTTTTTCATGATGCTACAACATCACAGAGCCTGTCAGTCTGCTTGGGATCAATCATAATGATAGCCATCTCTCCTGTCTCGGGGGAAAACATTTGCGTGTAACGGTCATACACACACAAGCTGCAGAAGGCTGAAACCAAATACTACCTTTAAATTCTCTCTGATGCATCTTTGTTAAGTCATGACAAGACCTCCAGCGCTCTAGTATAAGAGACAAAAGCAGCATTGAGGTAGAGGGGAGGGGAAAACAACAGGCTGAAAGAGGAGGGATGGTTGGGATGAGCTTCATAGGAAGGTGATGAGGCTCTGACAGTCTCCCTCTGTCTGTCTGGGACAAGCTAATGGCTTCTCCGTTGTACTCACATGAATGAGGACCCATCTTCCCCCCAAAAAACAAGAAAAAAAATACCCACACACAAAAGTGAGCTGAGGAGGTCCAGCTATTTGGAAGCACTTGCTGCTGAATAAACACAGCATCAGAAATGTGCGTGTGTGCGTGCAGACAGTTGAATTGACAGTCTGATCATGTTACACTCAGTTTATTTGAGCCAGCCCCGAAGAAAACACTGATAAAAGCACTCATGGTGCTGCAGGCTAACAACACAACATAGGCATGTGTGTTTGCCTCTGTGTGTTTGCGTGTGAGTGTGTAAAGCTCAGGTTAGCGGGGTGATCGCTGGAGGGGAACGGGGGTGCACTTTCTCTCTGTCTGCTCGATCCACTCCAGTCTATCAGAGGAATGTCTGCTCGCCAGCAATGTGACCTTAAACACCTGGCCACACCTGGGACAACTCACACACACACATACATGGTGTACACATATCCATATAGCCCTATATCTCTGTGGTCCACATAGTGAATGGATTGACAAGTGCAGCTGTTCTCCATGGAGTCAAACACAGAGAGTCTTGTCCCATTTTAGCCACTCAGTTAACGAATGCTTGTAATCTGGCTGACAACATCATTGGGTTTAACCTCAGATAACCACTAAACAGCTTTTAAACCCCCCCCCCCCCACACACACACACACACAAATGATCTAATAATCCTACATCCAGTGGTCAAGTTTCTCACACACAATATGATTACAATTCAAACTAAATAATAAGAGTAACAAAGAGGGTTGTGAAAGCCATAATGTAAATCTAGAGACTTCAAAAGGGGACTTCACAAACCAATGGATGATATCACAGCTATGTCCATCTTTGATATTCAGTGTATAGCAAGAGGAAGCTTAGTTTAGAATAACTCTGGCTCTGACAAAATGCAAAAACCAACCTGAGACAGCCCAGCTAGTAGGCTCTGAGAGATATTAGCTTACTTAATGTCTATCTTAGTTAGCTTGTTAGCATGCTAATGTGCTAATTAAGGCTAAAAATACAGCTGAGGTTTATGGGAATTTTGCTTTGGAGGTATTTTGGTCATAAAAGTATTACAGCATTCCACATACCAGTATCAACATAGTTATTATATGTATCTTGTATCCATGTATCCTCAAACCATACAAAGGTACCAGAGTAAAAATCAGATGATCCGCAAAGCCCTTCAGGCACCACTACTAGAAATGTTATGCACACCATGCGTTGGTTTTGTAGCTGATGGTGCAGCTGCTGATAGAGGAGCAGCCTCCCTCTAGTTCTGCTCTACAGAAGTAAAATAGTGCGATTCACATAATGTCGAACTGCTCACGGTGCAAAAACTTTCATTACAGTAAGTCCTGGTTGTCCCTTCCTGCTTTTGTCAAGAGATACTTGTGAAATTATTTAACACTAATGCTCTGTCATCACAAACATTAGAGGATTTCCCCTAGGATGTGAAATGTTGGTTCTACAATGAGAGTGATAAATGCAGAAAAATTCCCAAGGTCCATGGGAACCTTGGCGAGCAGCGCAAACAAAGCATTACTGTAATGCTTCCCCAACACAGCAAACTGTCAGCATAAAGCTTTTCTGTGTCGTGATGGTGCAGAAAACAAACTTTGTCCTCATGTCTTACTGACATGGTGACTCAGCAGCCATCAGAGTTCCAGACTGCACTGCCTAAAGTCACTGCCATATCATTGCTGTGTTTTCTCTTAAAGAACTGTGACATAACTAAGTTAGAGTGCATGCAGTCTTATGAAAACCTCATCAGCCTTTGATATAGACGCAAACCGGCTGGAGCTCATCATGTTTCAAATGGAAAACTCAGATCAGTCGTTGCTGTGCAAACACAAAAGCACATGAGAAATACAGAAAGGAAAGAATTTGAAGCCATGCGAGAGCTGCAATATTCCCACTTCCGAATGAAAGACCATTTTTATTTGTTGCCATTTGTTTGCTTGTTGCTAAATTTATTTACATCTCGGTTAAAGGAAAATGCAAACCATGGTGAAGGAAGAAAAAAAAATTTCTGAGAGCCAAAAGTAGTGGCCAAATGGGAGAAACTCTAACATGAGAGCTTAATGACTTCCAGTTGCTTGAGGGTTATCAGGAAAGTTGCCATTTTGGCATACCAGCACATCCTCAGTGCCCAGTCAGATAGACTGCTGTTTACTACTCGCCAAAAACAGAGGTTCTTAATTTCAGTCTTTCATCTGAGGGGCCATCTTGCAATGTTATACATGGAGGCTGTGGTGACAAATGAGGCATCCATCTACAGTGCTACTGAGCATGGGCTTTCAGTTTTGCTCAGTATCCATAGGCTCAAATGATGCATGCTGTTAGTGATCTTAATGACCTTAACAAACAAAACATTATTGTTTAGTCAAGGGGATCAGTGTGAGTTTACGTCAGGTTTAGTGCACCATTTCTCACGCAGAGGCCTGATGTATTTGAATGCAAGTCTTTGAGAGTCTGCTATTGCTAGGTTTGATGAGGTTTTTTTTTTTTTTTTTTAAATACAAATAGGGAAAAGACAAGAGTAGCAGCTCTTATTCTCCTCAACCACCACAACCTTCACCTACAGGTCAGATCCTGTGAATGAGCAGCTGTTAGGCAGCTCAGTTTAGTGTGAGAGGCATCCCTGATGAGGTGCTAAGAGCATTTTTAAGGATGTTGTTGTTATTGTTGTTTTGTTTTTTTTTGAGGGGGGTGGTTGAGGCAGGCGGAACCAGCGTCAGAGAGACGCACTGAGGGCTAAGATTCACACAGATGCCTCATTTAAGTGTGATCAAGCACAGACACAGAGGACTTCTGTGGAGCGGGGCCAGCGCTCTCTTCTCCACCACAGAGGACCCTTTCTACCTCTCGCACCCCACTTGATCTCATTATTGAACGGTGCGCACACATAAAACACACCTATAATATCCGGTTCCACCTCTGGGGAGGGAGCATTGACTATGAAGTAAGGTGAAGCTGTGTGCATGTGTCCATGCATCTGCTGTGCATACTTACGTGCATGTGTGGAAAGATTAAAAGGAACTCGAAGCCCATCGATGTGAGGACAGGCTGCTTTCAGCGCTACGTCCCTCAGCATCAATTAACAGGTTGTGCAGTGACTGGCTCCTGTAAGAGGTGAAGCAGGGCAGCTGAGGGAGGTAAACACACCTCATCCCCAGGGCTTGCTCAAATCAGGAGGAGGGCAACAAGGTGCCACTGCCTTAGCCACAGAAGCCCCCCTGTGTACAGCCACTAACACGTTTTAACAGTCATTTCCTACCTTCTCCTCCAATTTCCTTGACCCCGGTCACAAACAGGACTGAGAGGAGAAGGTTCACCTGGCTGCATCACTTTTTTCTGATATTATTGTAACTTGATTGTGTGTGTGTGTATGCGTGTGCGTGTGTAAGTTTGGGTTAACTGTAGCCAGCTGATGAGGTGGTCAAGTTGACCTCATACTGTAAAACCACCAATCAAGATTAACCAAGATTATAACCACTATGTATGGGAGCATTTGTGTCCTTGCTTCTTCTCAAACCACCAAATATAGACTGTTTTATAACCAAAACCTTTACTTTTGTCCAAACAGTTCTTTTTGAACAGAGCGCAGTCAAAGCAGGCTCCACCAGTGCTTGCTCCTGACGACTCTTATTAAACCACACTTTCTTCCAAAACAATATAACAGCACAAACTGTGAGCTTATTTAGGATGGCTAACTTTAAAATGAGATTAAAAGCCACCTTGTAAAATAAAGAACAAAGGACTTAGGCTCTTGTTACATTCCTCCTTGACACCACTGAGACAAAAGACTGGAGAAAGAAGAAAGAGGAAGAAAAGGGTGGTAAGCAAACAGTATGAGATAATGGAAATATGTGCGTTTCTGTGTCACTTCAGTCCAGATTTATGTTTAAGGTCCAGCCTCTTACACATCCTTGATTTAAAGAGACAAAATAGTGCCACAAGCAAACAGTTTACTGGGCCAGGTCTAAGCATAGGTTCAGGCATCCACAATGGCCACAATGGCCTCTGTCACACACCTCGTCGGTTCTCTGATAAATTCAACTAGTCAAATTCAAATTTCTACAACAGAAAATGAAAGGGGGTGTTCAAGATGCAACTCAAAGATTTGCTGGTATTAATAATGTCCTGAGCAACGGTGCTGGGCTTTGCAATAGATACATAACAAAAGGTGTATATTTACAGCACAGGAAAACAACTGATTTTATCCTTTCTGTTCAATAAAATTTGTGAAATGATACTAATGCACATGCTCCGTAGGCTCACAGTGGTGTTAGGAATCCTGCAGAAATATAACAAACTTTTTTGTTTTGTTTTTTGAAAATTTAATCTGAATTAACTGGCTGACAATTTGAGGTCTGCACCAGATCTCCTTAATATGCCTGTGGCATTCACAGAGTTTGCTTCTGAACCAAGACACACCCTATTCAAGTCAGTTGCTGCCAGGACTGATGTTAATATTGATGCCTATTTGGTAAAGCATGCAGACAGCGTGTCGGCCAACAGTGGCAGCAAAAGCATCACCCCTCGACAGCTATCTTGGCAAGGTCTCAAGGCAGTTGTTTGAAGCCCCCATCTAAATTTGTATGTTCTGACGATATGTTGGAACCATTTTTTTTTTCATTTAGTTTCATTACATTTTTTGTTTGGCTTTCAAGCACTGTTTAGTTTTGCAGATGTTCCTCCTACACTGGACTCTGCACTGTGTGTGTCAACCTAACCTGATGTAGCATGGGAGATGAATCCCACCTATAGACAATATATAAGATGGAAGTAGCCTCAGTGACGTCACTCAGTGGTTAGCGAACCCCTGTTATCAAACCTCACGCTGAGCATTTTATCCATCACCATATTGGTGTTTTTGCTCTGAAATCAGATGAGACAAGGGAATGAAGGCTGTGACCCTCAAAAACATATCCTCTTACAATAACCATATTTTACAAAACTGACTTATTGTACTATTCAGTATAAGGTCACAGAGCACAGGGGCCAGGGGCCATTTTCCCAGAGACTTGCATTAAAAAGAATGCACGTATGTGTCTGCATTTACAGCAGGTTTGCTTCACTTTTCAGACCCAAAAGGTACATCCATCTGCTATAACCCCTGTGCTCCTACCCCATCGACCAGTAGGTGACTGGTTTCCTAAAAATGAGGAATAGCAGGAAAGCAAGAACAAAAAAGGGCAATGTTATGTTGGTCACAAATGCTTTGTGAAATGTTAGAATCTTATGATAAATCATGCGCTTAAAACATTGTGAAAAACACCCACACTGGCACTAAAATCGTAATCTTCATGGCAATGACACCAGCCAGTACAAGATGCTATGTAATGCGGTCTTACTGTACACTGTCTTCATATTCCTACTGCAGATAAAACAATCTTTATTAAGTTGTGCAGGTTCACCAGCATGCTGACATCACTCTACTCCTGTGCAACACCATATTTCCCATAAACTGTCACAAAGAGGACGTTACTGTATTTATTGCAGTCCAACAATCTTTCAACAAAGTATGACACTGCATAAAATGGCATGAAGGGTGCCTGTTTTCTGTGTGGTGGTCTGGTTTATTTGATCAAACACTGTTTGGAGTTCTTGTAGAGCTCAGTTGGGGTTACATATATGCAAACAGGACATTTACAAAAGAAGACTAACACAATCTATTCCCTTATTTCAAGGCTCACAACCCCTGCACAACAACAGATGCCATTTATGTGTCTGACTGGACACATCCACATTACAAAGGGTGCCCTAATTTATTCTTATTGGTCATATTGTATTTGTGTAAACACATTTCATTTCACCCAACCACTCTATACACACTTGGACATGTGCACACAGGGTTGACATGCAGCATGAGGTGCTATCAGGAGTGGCGTGATTAGCCTGCCTAACAAACAGGCCTTTGTGCAGCCACCGTTTCTCCACCCATCACCTCACACACACGCAAACACACACACACACACACACACACACACACACACACACACACACACTGGCCTGTTTGACCTCCACTATCTCACTTATCAGTTGCCAGGCTGGTAACTCCTTCATCTCCAGTAAATCAAGTGTAAGGTTTATCAGCCCGGAGCAGCTTGTATTCAGAGAACGGACAATGCTTTTAGTTTCAGTGTGTTTTTTGTATTTTATATCCGAGACTCTAGTCAAATAAACCCGAACAGCTTAAATGTTTTGAATGTTTTCAGACGTTTTCCAAGAATGAAACTAAACAGAAACAGACAGCAGAGTATTCTAAAATTGGCCTGAGAGGCTCAAGTGGTTGTGGGGCAGACTTGGCATAAGAGCGATCCTAAATTCAGCCCATCATTCTGAAGGTCAGTCAGCACCATGGACAGAGACCCTGTCATCACAGCCTGACCTCTGGGGCCCCGTCCCACCACACAAACCAGGAGAAAACACTGGAAAGGCTCAAAGGCTGCCATACACTCATTGTTTTTTGTGCGTTTATGGCAGGAATGGACATAAGTATGTCAGTCTAATACAAAGGGTGGTCATAAGACTCATGTTAGATATGTTTTTCAAACTACAACATGCAAATGAAAAAAAAAACTTTTTCTCATGATCTGCGAGGAAGCTGCTCAGCACAATTTATTGCAAGGGTAAGCAACTTCCAGCAGGTCCCTGTTCCTCATTTTACTTACGAAAAAGAAAGCAAGCGTTCATTCCTCTATGACAATATGCTGAATCACGCTATAGTGCTACAGTACTCCAGATAAGATGGGCCCGAGTCACTCCTAATTATGTTACTATCACGCCGTGCTTGTCCGGGTAAAGCAATATGTGACAGGCAGTGTTAACAAAAGGCCAGGCTCTCCGTGTAAGCGCAGCCTTTGGCTCTTTAAATCTAAATATAACCGCGTCTAAAGCTGATACCTAAAACCTCCGGGCTGCTGCTCCATTCATGTCTCCTCCATGACTCCGCCGGTTATCCAGTCATAAAACTAAGACTGCTTTATTCCTAAACACATACCATACAACTCAAATACATTTGAGTGGTGGTAGCTTTTATAATGAGTAGAATAACAATGTCATACAACAAGGAGTAAACAATCAAGTTAGGTATTACTTAATAGCAAAAGGTTGAGTAATTAATCACGCTTAGCAGCTGCACCCCTTAAAAGTCACGTAAACTTCATGAATTAGGCTATAATAATAATAATAACCGCCATGTTTCCTCGCCCCTATTGATACTTGAGAATGAACTTTGCCGCTATATTTAGAGTTGTAATATTTCCCACAGGGCCTGAAGGCATCAGCTAACTTGTCAACCTTGTTCATTGAAACAAACGGAAAACTCGCGCGCGGCGTGTGAGCGCTTACCTTGTTCAGGTGGGGGTTTCGTGTAACATCGTAGCCCCTCTTCTTGGTATGAACGAAGTTTTTCCTCTTGTCCTCGCACTTGTGCATCTCCGTTTCTACCGACTCCCGTCTGACGAGTCCGTGTGACATGTTGTTGCCGCTTTAAATAGAGCGAGTCCTGTGAACTGTTGTTTACTCAACAAGTGGATGCGCAGGTCCAGCCGCAGAGATCTGGTCCTTCACGTCTGCTCAGGGGAGTCTCTCGGTTCAAGAAGAGCCGAAGCCTCTTTATCAGTGAGGCTGTTTTATTGTAATTAACTGAAGGTGCTGATATGAGCAAAGTACCTCCGTGTTACCTGACCTGGGAACAGGAAGCCAAGTTCCTGGAGCATAGTTACAGATTCTCATAAGGATACATAATGTAACCCCTGAAAATTGTGTAGCTACACACCTTAAGACTGATTAATTATTATTTGCATATGTAGCAGCACCAAATGAGTGGGTGTAGTATTATCAGAAGTAGTTTATATAATAACTACACTCCATTCACTAGCTCATTGATAGTGGTAGATACAGTAGTTGCAGGAGTAAGAGCTAGTAGTAGGCCTTGTAGTGTTAATGCTTCTGCTACAATAACTTGAGCTGAGTAAGTAGCTTTCCTGGGAAATCGAGTCGGTTTGTGAACTAGGCTAAAATATTGAGTTTGGATATTGTCTTGCATTATTTCAGACCTCCCCCCAAGTCTGATGAATTGTAGGATTTGTTACAAACACATAGCTAAGATCATTTTTCAGGATGGTGAGTCTGAGGGCCACGACAGCAGAGATATTTGAAGCCAAGGTCAACCTCCAGCCTTGACACGGTTACAGCGTTATGTAACCGTACGCAGCAGTGAAGTCTGACAGTCAGGAATACCCTGGCATTCTGCGAGTGAGACACGGGTTATTCAACCCTCGGTCCATATGTCTCGTGTTTATGGTGTGACTGCTCACAAATCAGAGTGGACTTTACCCAGAACCGGATGATTTATCCAGATCCATGAATTTTATCCAAGTAGGGATTTGGAAATGTGTGCAGAATCATGTGCATTTACAAAAGCATATCATATTTATTGTTGTTTGTTAACAAAAAGTTTATAAAAAAAATTTTTTTCCCAGTCTGTCCCACCTCTGACTGTCAGCACGTATGACTGAATGCTGAGGCTGAATCCCAGGCGTTGCACAACTGAGGCTGGATTTTATGGTAAAGGATTTTAGTTGTGTTGAGGGTGTAAAAATGGTCAGACTGATAAAGTGAACTTAAAATGCTTGCAGAATGGAAAGTGGAAAACCTAAGGCGTGCATGAAGTGCAGGATGAGAAAACGTCTTGATCTTCATGAACAGTAATGGTGTCATAAGGTGTTCATCTCAAAGAGAAAAGGAGAAATATTGCACCTTAAAAAAAACTCTAGTATTGCAGGATGTGTGAAAACCCAGAAGGATATATGGATCAGCTAGGAAGGATTTTTAATAACTTTATTTGATAAGCTCAACCTGAGCTGTTCCTCTGATGCACTCATTTGTAATTTTGCCAATCCTGGCCACTCCCAATAAAAACCTTTATTGGGAATGACCAATCCATCTCTCTAATCAGCCACCACCTCCAAACCATCCGTCATAGCAGGTTTTACAAACCTTCCCTTCAACTCTCTCCTTCTGTCACAAATCTCCCCTGACACTTGTCTCCACCCCCCCTCCCCCTTGCCTGCACTCTCTTCTTCACCACTCTTGTGAACAGTCTGCTGCATTGGATGAGCTTCTCTATACATCTTCATCAGCACTCACAAAGCAAACATCACATCTGTAGTGCTCTCTCAGCATGCACCCAAACTGCTGCTCACTGAGAGTCACCTCTTTTCTTAGCCTAGCTTCAGCAGCTTTCCCATTTCTTCATGGCATGTCTTATCAACTTTATCCCTATGTATCCCTTGTTCCTTGTACCTTAGTCAGAGTAAGTTTATTTAATGTAACTTATATAACCATTTTTTTCCATGATAATTTAATATAAATGAATGGAAAATGGGTTTCCTGCCTTCTTGTCTGTAATGAATTATAAATTGAGCCAAACTTACCTGATCTTCACTGTAACATGAAAAAAGTTGGGGTTTTTTTGTTTGTTTGTTTTTATGGATGTTTTTTGGCTTTTGGCAGGATGAGGCTGGGGAAAATAACATGCAGGAAGTGGTCTGGGACAGACTCAGACCCAGGCCCTTGCACTACCTTTGGTCCAAGCGGCGCCTCCTCAGCCAGGTGAGCTATAACAGCACCCAGCAAGTTTAGTTTTTGACTTAAATGAGAGGTACTTTTAGCTGTTGCCTTAATTCCCTAGGGGTTGCCACAGTGGATGAATCTGCATATTTGATTTGGCATAGATTTAATGCAATATGTCCTGATCATTTAAGCTCCTTATAATGACTTAAAATAATAGAAGCTACCAACTTTGCAGTGCTTTTTACCCCCCAAAACATTTGTCTGCAGTATCCCAACAATACCTGAGTAAAGTGGGGGATTCTGGTACACGTTGCTCTCATCAGTTGAGTCGCACCGCAGTGAATCTTTAATCAATTTCAGCTTCAAAATATGTTCTAATCTAAAGTAAATTCTGTCTGCAGGTGCAACAAAGAGGCAGCAGATACGGCGCAGTCAGGCTACTGCGGTTCATATGAGGTCACGTAGTGTTGCAGGATTCACTTTCACTGATAATGTTGTCCTCAAGTCAATATCAACATTAAACTGCTGCCAAATGGATAAACCTGACTGAGCTCTGTGACATCATACATTTGTATTTCTCTCTTATTGCATCATCAATTAAATACTGATGATTCAAATTAGCGAAAATCTAAAGGTATGATTCAGAAAGAGTTCAATACATACCTGCTTCATTAGGACTGTGGGTGTGATGGCACACAAACATCAGCAGGCATGATACCACCACTCGTCATCACATCACAGAGTTCAGTCTCTTTTGTTAATGTATGATTTCATCACTAGTAGTCAGACATTGTTTGTTTGTTTTTTCAAGTGTATTAGAAGACAAAAAAAATTCTTATGAAGATGAAATGCCATTTTTTAAAGTGTCTTTGAGTTTAGGCTTTAATTGCCAAACTGGATGCTGCTAAAAAAAGAAACAGCTAAATAAAGAAATGCTGAAAGTCAGCTGTGAAACTGGAGGCTGGCATCATTTGCATCACATCGGTCATATTGATCGGTGTCTCCAGCAAAGTGCTTCCAAACAAGACCAGAAAAAAACCTCCTGATCACCTTTTTTACTTTTTAAGTCAGACTTTCGCTCTGTGTTTGAGTAACTAATCTGTTCAACAAACATCTGCCATCTGTTTCTGTATCAAGCTGGAAGTTATTTTTGAGGGTTAGGCACGATGCCAGCTGGCAGTAGGAAATATGAGGAATGCACGAGAGAGTGTGGGACACACCATGAGCCCACCCATTAAAGGTAATTGCAGGACTGGAACAGCTGGATGCTCTTCAGGAAGTCATCCACCTGGCTGAATGTGTTTATAAATAAACAAAAGCCCACATTATAATTTTTATAATCCAACATCAAAAAGGAAAATCAGTTTGTGGTGTGTTTTGACACTTTAGCTGTCAATACACACAAGCTGGAAATGCCTGTGCCAAGTCCCTCTGTTTATTTCAGTTCTGCCACTTATAATTGAAGTATATATATAATTGCCCCAACTACCTAGCAACAGGTGTTCAGATAAACCATGTGTAGATTAAAGGATTTTTTTTAATTGGAGGATTGTGTCACAATAGTAAACTTCAGCTACACACAGTTAAAAAATAGTGATAGCCTCCCACTGTAGCAAGTTACAGACACTGTTGCACGTATAGAAGCAATACATTG